>JAAALK010000080.1:36578038-36651802 GCA_019279435.1 Zizania palustris
TTTATTTCCTAATTTTCCTGGCGCTATGATGCTCCGCAAAACGAGATGACCCGGTCTAAGCTCATTGATCTTGACTTTCGGGTCGAACCAAGTCTTCGTCTGTTGTTGATACTTCGTCAAATTGGCTACAGCTCGAAGTCTTGTCTCTTCTGTTAAATCCAGCGAAGCTTGTCTTTCTCCTTCAATATCCGGTTCGGTGCTGCGAAGTGATCCTCCTTTGAGCTCCGTTGGAGTCATAGCTTCATCCTCGAATAGCAGTCTGAATGGAGTGAAACCAGTGTGTCTTGCGTCGAAAGCCACACCATTGCCGCACCCACACGTGTCTAGGAGCGCCGCTCACTATTGGCCGTGCCCGCATGTGACAGGCAACGCCCACGCTAGAACGCGCGTTGCCGCAACGCTACTCGTCACGTCCACACGCCACTGCACTGCCTGCCTCCCACGCGGCCCTTCGGTACGTCGCCGCTTGCTACGCCTAAAGCGCTGCGCCTCCACAGAGCCGCCCCTCCATACAACGCTTTCTAACAATACAACTCGCAGATGAGCTGTTTGTTGAGGAGGGGAGAAATGTTACAGACTCCCTTTATGGGCCGACGACTATGGTTGGGATGAGGCATAAGCCAAACTAGTTAGAGATAATTCAGTTTATATTTCAGTTTGAGTTAGTTTAGATTTCCTCCTAAAGGATAGTAGATTAGATTAATAGACTCCTTAGAGATTAAGAGTCTTGGCCTTATAAAAGACATGGGTCATAAGTTGTAATCGTCATGATCAAAGGTCTCCTCTATTGGGTGAGATTTACCTTGAACCCCGGCTGATCCCAGGGCCGACGCTGACAACACCAACGACGCTTATCCCCCCTTCGCTATGCGCTCTTTCATCTTCCGCTCTTGACCCTCTATTCTCCCCTGCGTACGCCAAGGAGGAGGACTCTCATAGATCCAGCTGATATCAAAAGTCATAGATTAGAGATATGTGGTCATAATTTTTGTTTTCTGATTTTTTTGTTATGTCACAAATAGGATTGTTACGACACATCTTGATTACCACTATGCTTATTTGTGTGATCATCCACGAGAGCAAGGGCCTTATTCAAGTTGTCATTGTCCGACAAAATGATATGGGTTGCAAGGTACATCAAGGAGCATTTTTTATGTTCTTTACTTGTCAGTAAATGGTTGATTGGTCCTAACTCCAAATATTTTGCTAACCACAAGAATTGAAACTATATGATGTATGTACAAACGTTGATGTTAGGCTATAGTATCAATATGCTTTACGATGGTTTTTGTACTGCTTATGCCTCTATCTGTCTGTTGATTTTATTTTCATCAAAACAACTGATTCTATGATGTTTATTATAATGGCCATCTCAGTTCTGAATCCCTGATATCGTTGCATAGTTAGCAGCAAGGTGCAAGATGAATTGCAAAATTCACTCTTTCTAACTTTGAGTGGCTTTCTGATTAGTGATCTCGTGTCAATTTGCTGTTCACAAAGTTTGATAAGTGCAGTTCATGGATGACATGACCAAACACTCTACTTGTAACATCGTATTCCCTCCGTTAACTTTTAAATGACGCAATTGATTTTTATGCCAAGTGGAATAAAAATCCTTAATTATGATGTTATCCGTAGGAATACTTTGATTTCTCTCGTCTCCTGTTTGAATTGTTACCGGGTCAAAACATGCCAACAAACTAATACATCCTAGACCGGGGGTTTAATTATTTGTCACTCTTAACATGTGAGTGGCAACAAAAATGTCACTCTGAGTCGCTGACATGTGGGGTCACCTGAGTCACTGACATGTGGTCCATTAATTGACACATGTTAAGAGTGACCGCAAATCCCATGACCTCCGAGGCACAACAGCGACTTTGGGGCCCGAGCGGGCGTGCGTTTTGCTTTGCCCGCTACAAGGTTACGCGCGTGCGCAGCAGCGGAGGCATGTGGGTGGGTGCGGGAATTCGCAACAGTGTCACCCGATCCACTCTCAAAATGTAAATTTAAGCTCTCCAAAGTTGATGATTGGGTATTTGGGTTCTTGTGTTATTTGTGTACCACAGTAACCACACAAGCTTCACAAAATTACTTATGAAAATATTGCAGTAGAAAAGCATCCTATTTTCGTCCTGGGTGACGAAGCGGCAAGCCACAAGGCCGCGAGTTTATCTCGATATCTCGCGTTTTCTCGTCGCAGATCTGATCCGAGAATCCGACACCTCGCCGTTAGGTAACTCCTCCCACCTCGCCACCTGCCCACCTCCCCTGTTTTCTTCCCAAATTTTTTTCTTTGCGCTCGCGAATCCTGCCTCCGTTTTCCCAATTTCGTTGTGTATTTTATTCGATTTCGAGATCTGGTTTGCAGGAGACAGGGCCCCGGTGCAACTGCCGCGAACGGTTCGCGCTTGTGAACTGTTATCGTGTTTATAATTTGGAGACTAACACTGTCATCGAGTCATGTGATGTGACGTTTGATGAATCAACCTCCTCTGTTAGTTCTACCTTTGAACAAGCAAATGAACAAGTCATGTGATGTGACGTTTGATGAATCAACCCTCTCTAGTTAGTTCTACCTTTGAACAAGCAAATGAACAAGTGGGCGCAAGATGGGTGGTGCTTGGGCGCAACAGCGACAGGGACGGACTCCCTTTTATATAGTCCGCCGTTCCGCCCTTAAACCAGTCTCCCTTTTATATTTTTATTTACATCATTGCCATGCATGTACCTGACTCCTTCGGGTTTTGAAAAAAAACATTCAGTCTGGACGGCCGATAAACGTAGAAAAACCAATCATAATTTAAATTACAAATTTTAAATAAAAAACAAGCAAGTAAATCAAAGTCTGAATTACAAATTGGTATTTTATAATGAAAATAAAAATATATAAGGGAGACTGATTTAAGGGCGGAATGGTGGATTATATAAAAGGGAGTCCGTCCCTGTCGCTGTTGCGCCCAAGCACCACCCATCCGGCGCCCACTTGTTATCGTTGGTTGTTCATTTGCTTGTTCATTTGAACAAGCAAGTGAATTCCTCCCATTTTCTACCTTTGAACAAGCAAATGAACACGACATGTGATGAGACTAACACGGCCCAATTGACCCACCCCCACCCTCCGTGCTTGGCGCCTGCCGCTTCCTCGGACATGGCCTGGGCCGCCGGGGGCGCCGCGCCGTGCCGTGACAAAATTTCGCATTCATTTTATTCAAAAACTTTTTAAAATAACATTTATTTTATTATAATCTGATTATTACACTTCAAGTATAACTTATATTTTTATATATTTGTAAAAAAAATTTGAATAAGACAAATGATCAAATGTTGAGATAAAAGTCAACTGTGTCATTTAAAAGTTAACGGAGGAAGTATTTACGTGAGCATTTCATATATTTCCAATTTTATACAAGCAATCAAACACCAGCTTAGTCAATGTTAAGTGTTTTTCCTGATGCCAGATGTATTAATAAAATCTACTTACTAACACTGGATTTTTCTTTTTCACGTCCAAAGCCCTCTCAATAATAATAAAACCAGCCTGTTTGATTAATTTTGTTGTTTTCCATCACTCTGTTCCCTAAGTTATAATACACCTCGATATTTTCATAGGAAGGATACAGTTGTGTATGAATGGTTACAATACAATCCAGTGATTTTCAGAGGATATACAAAATAAAGGTACTTTGTTGATATGAACTAGTGGAAAATATTGTTGAATGTTTCCTGGGCCTAACTTTTCGTGGGCTCTAATCTGAATTTTTTATAGGCTGAATGTTTTCCAGGTCGAAATTTTCGTGGGCTCTGGGTTGAAATTTTATGGGCTAAATTTTTCGGCTTAATTTTTTGTGGGCAAATTTTTCGTGGCCTAGTTTTTTTAGGCTAAATGATTCTATGGACCGAATGATTTTAAGGGCCGCCTTTTCCAATCGAACTATTTTGTGGGCCGAATTTTTGTTTGTTGGCCGACTTTTTGGTGACCGAATGTTTTTCTGCGCAGAAATATTCGTGGGCTCTGGGCTAATTTCTAGTCCAACTATTCCTGTGAGGAATTTTTAGTGCGCTGAATTTTTAGTGGGCTGAATATTTTATGGGCCCACATTTTCGTGGCCCATTTTCTATTGTTGGCTGAATTTTTTGTCGCCCGAATTTCGAGCCCAATTATTTCGACGGCCCCACTTTGTTGTTGACTGAGTTTTTAGTACGCTGAATTTTCGTGGATAGTGGACTGAAGTTTTTGTTGGCAGTGTTTTTTATGGGCCGAATGTTTTCTTGGTCAATATTTTGGTAGGCTTTGGGCCTAATTTTTACGGCATAAATGTTTTTTTCTGAATTTTTTATTGTTCCAATTTTTCCTGGGCCGAATTTATTCAGGAGCCGATTTAATTGTGGATTGGCCGAATGTCTTTTTCTGTGCTGAATGGTTGCTGGACCGCATTTTTTTGAAACGAATTTACTTGGCCCGATTTGTTCTGGGCCGTTATTTTGTGAGCCGCGCTTTTATTGGGTTAAATTTTTCTGGGCAGAGTTTTTCGTGGCTGATCTTTTTTGTGGCGGAGTTTTCTTATTTTTTGTGGGCCTATTTTTGGTGAGCCAAATTTTCATGTGGCCGATTTTTTTTCTGGACCCTGAGCTGACATTTTCGTCGGCTCGAAGACGAATTTTTTTCGGCTGAATGTTTTTCCGGGCCGAACTTTTCGTGTGCTCTGGGTTGCTTTTTTTAGCCTAATGTTTTTCCGTTGAATTTTTGGCGGGCCTACTTTTCGTGTCCTACTTTTTTTGTACGCTGAATATTTTTTACCGAGTTTTCTAGTCCAACTATTTTTTGTGAGCACAGTTTTTCCCGCGCATGAATGATTTTATTGGCTGAATTTTTTGTCGGCTTTATTTCTTCACGTACAAAGCCTAAGGACGGACTAAAAATGGCAATTGTACCTAAACCCAAAACCCGATAGATTTTAATACTATTAGAATAGATATACAGGTAAAATTGCTTACTCGTGGGTCGATTAATGGGAAAAATTAGTACTCAACTGGTATGGATATGGGTTCCTAATATTCATACCCGTTGTCCGATAAGTACCCATCACCCAATAAGCTATATTTTTTGGAGTTTAAATCATTGTTGCAATTGTTGTAGATTAAATCATTAATGTATTATGTTTGAGAGTTTATTTATATATGTAATTTTGATTTTATGACTGAATAAGTGATCGATCTATTTAGGTGAAACACTATTTGTTTATAGATATACAATTGTTATTTTGTTAACCTATTTTGTGTGTGGTGTCTATTGATGTGTATGGATATCCGATGGGTATATTTGACCCGTATGGATATGGGTTTGGGGGAGCATGTATATATGGGTTATGCGATGGAGAATTTTTTTCTAATAGATATGGATTTGAGATAGTCAAAACTAGAGATGGCAACGGGGTACGCACCCGCTGGGCATTACCCGCCCACACCCACACCCGCCAGATAAAAATTCACCCGCTACAAAACCCGCACCCGCTCACGGATACAAAAACTTACCCACACCCGCACCCGCGCGGGTATTTGTACCCGACGGGTAACCCACACCCGATATTAAACTTACCATGAATCATAAATATATCACTGAAAAATAGCATATGCATCTACAAGTTATTTGCGTGGGCAGTGGGCTGAATTTAGTTGAGCCGATTTTATATGATCCGGTCTATTCTGGGCCGCATTTTTCTTGTGCTAAATTTTGTGGACCGAATGTTTCGTGGCCTTAATTATTTTATGGGCTTAGTTTTCGTGTGCTCTAGGCCGAATTTTGTTTGGGCTCTATGTTTTTCTGGGTGGAAATTATTAGTTGCTAAATGTTTTTCTGGCTGATTTTTATTGTAGTCTGAATGTTTTATTAGCCGAAATGTTTGTGGGCCCTATGTTTTTTGCGGGCTAAATGTTTTTCTGAGCCGAATTTTGTGTGGGCGGATTGTTTCTTGTGTCCACTTTTTTGGGGGCCTATTTTTTGTGGTCCAAATGTTTTTCTGGGCTTAAATTAATATGGTCCGAATTTTTTCGTCGGCTGAATGTTTTTCTGGGCTGAAATTTGTAACGGCCGAATTATTTAGTGGCCTTGTTTTTTGTGATCCAAATTTTTTGTGGCCAACTGTTTTCAGCCCAATTGTCGTCGGCCGAATCATGGTGGGTTAACTTTTTGTCGGCCGAGTTTTTCGTGGACCAAATGTTTAGTGGGTTGAATGTTTGTTGTCGAAATTCTTCTTGTGCTGAATGTTTGGTGGATCAACTTTTTGGTATGCCGATTTTGTTGGGCCAACAGAGTTCAAATATATAAATTTAAAATAAAAAAATTAATAATTAGATTTATTTTTTGATAATTTTTATATAGAAATCATTATAAAATTTATATGGTTAAATAGCTTGGAAGCGGGAGCAGATACGTAGATGCCACATGATACACACGACACAAGTTGATTTTGATTTTGATTTTGATTTTTTAAATAATGGGCCCGAATGTTTTATGGGCTAAATTCTGAATGGGCCCAAATTTTTATGGCCTAAATTCTGAATGGGCCCGAATGTTTTATGGGCTAACTTTTTGGCGTGCCTATATTTTCGTGGGCCAAACTTATTTCTAGGCCGAACGTTTTTTGGGCCAAATGTGTCATGTGCCGAATGTTTCGCTGAGCGGGACATCCAGCCTATCGACCTTTATGAGTTTGAATTAATGTGTAGTCTTGTCGTATAAAATCTTTAGCATTTCTCCTCTCCTCTGAAAATAGTCTCAAAGTTTATTTGGAACGGAGTATTTGAAAAGAATATAGGAGGATTTAGGACCTATTTAGTAGGATTGTAAATCTTGAATCTTAGATTCTGAATATCACATAGATCTAGATATTACTATATGATATGGATAAAAAATAAAATATATATTTTTTGTATGAATTCATGTATTTAACTATTCTCTATCTCAAATTACAACCACTTTAAGGTTTTACCGTGGTTATCAACATAAGGGTTAAAAAGACCAAACTATCCTCTAGATCCATGGCGTGCTGCTCACTAGTCACCAGCTGCCACTGGTTGCTTGCCACCACCACCACCACCACTCACCCGCTGTCTAGGGAGGTGGATGAGAGAGTGGCAAGTAGGAGGTCGGGAGAAGGGGAATAGTACCATGTGCTCCAGTAGATAGGGGTAAAATAGAAAGATTTGAGAAAAATTGTCGGTGATAGGTGAATGAAATACTAATATATAATTATCCTTGGTTTAACCTGTATATGACCAATAGTCAGAATATGTCATATAACTTTGGGCTTTTAATAGGAGACCCAAGTGTGACCACCTATTCTCCTCTAGACCACAAACGTATCAAAAGTGGTTGATCAAAAAGACAAATCAAGGTAGCCTCAGTCCACCTAAATATAACAAGATTACATGGAGCACTTCGACCACTAGGCTTTTTAAGAGACTACTCTCTACAGACCCCATAAAACAAACTGAGAAAAAACTCGCATGATACTTTAGCCACGAAATTGGTTGGAGGACTACTCTTCGTAGACCCTAAGAGTCATCGTAGAAAGATCTTACGTTGAGCATTCTGACCATTCGACTAAACAAGCGATTATTCTTCATGGGCTTTCATGGGTATGTCGTGTGTAATGATTCACTTGATCAACCTATGTTTAATTCACATGCTTGGCCAAAAGGTTACTCACATTAAGTGTAAAAAAGGAACAAGTATACGCAACCCCCTCATATATTGTTGATTGACTACATGACCCCATAACCAAATAAACTAGGTGTTTAACCCCCTAACCTTTTAAGTATTGTTTACTTAACCCCTGTTGACACGAAAACGTGCCCCGCACTTAGGGACAGGCCTAAGCGTGACGTGGCACCGACGTCGCGTTCCGACTACCCTTAATAGTGATAAGGGGGGTGGAGTCGCCAGACAACCAGATTACACAAAATAATCCAATTAGCCAAAAGAAATAGATTAAACAGAATAAAATCAGCAAACCAGTCGGAGCCCGCCTGGTTCGAAGTCTGGTGCGAAGGGTGCGCCGAAGGGTACCTTCGGTGTCTGGTGCGAAGTGCTCCGCCAAAGGGTGCTTCGGCGTTCGGACTGATCCGGCTGAAGGTGGACTCCGAACGGATCTGGACGCGATGATCACCTCCGAACAGCGGGGTTCGACGTGATATCTCCGATACAACAATCTATGAGACAATGACGTGAAGGCCACACGCGAGTGCAACTTCATCCAGTGCAGAGTATGGTCGTGGCGAAGCCTGTTGTGACGAAGTATGCTGGCGAAGCCTGTTGCCAAAGCCTGCGGTCTTGTCGAAGGGTGTCCTGGGGACCTCCGGAACCGGTCTCTCAGCTCCGAACACCTCCGGCGAAGGGGCTCCGAACGTGCGAACCTGCAACAGAGACGATGCGAAGTACCAATTCAGCCTGAAGACCGAATTTTGCTAAGTGTTGCACTAGTAGCGAAGATAGCAATCTATTACGCAGATTAGCTGATACTTCACAGGCGAAGTAACAAGACGATAGCAATCTATTACGTAGATTAACGAATACTTCACGGGCGAAGTAACAAGGCTTACCACTGTTTCGTAGTGGCCGTCGGAGGGCTTCCAGGCAAACCCACAAAGAGGTACAGGAAAGTAAAGGTAAAAGTAAAGGTACGATCAAAGCATGGCTTTGGTTTAGTTTGAGTTGAGGGGGGCTCTCCACGCCGGCCATGCCTCTCTATTTATAGGGGGTTAACTCCTAATCTAATCTACTATTAATCCGGCTAGATAGAGATAGAGATTGAGCTAGAAACGCGTCCAACTCTATCTCTGTCGAGGTGGGCTTCGGCCAGGCCCGTCGAGGCCTGCTCCTCAGGCCGAAGCTTCGGTAGCGTGGACTTCAGCCAGGCCCATCGAGGCTTGCTCCTCGGGCCGAAGCTTCGGCAGCGTGGGCCTCCGAAGGCTTCCTGGCCGAAGCCCATGGGATGGCTAGAGGCTTTCGGAGCCCATAGCTCAACATACTTCGGCCCTGTAGGGCTTCGGACAGACCCTGGACATGTGTACCTTCGGCCCAAATCATCAAAAATTGATATTTT
Organism: Zizania palustris; assembly: GCA_019279435.1. Classification (NCBI taxonomy): domain Eukaryota; kingdom Viridiplantae; phylum Streptophyta; class Magnoliopsida; order Poales; family Poaceae; genus Zizania; species Zizania palustris. The sequence continues at coordinate 36,587,146 of JAAALK010000080.1, forward strand.
GATAATCTAGCCATTGATGCCATTTTTTGCCATCAACACATGCCCCCTTCCTTTTAGTGAACTAGTGAACTAAAAACACAATGAGCTGAAGACGATATCATCCATATCGGCTTTCCGACACTTTTATGATGTTTGCCACACACTTGGGAAATACCTTTTCAAGTATCTACCATTCAAAGCTCTTCGAAACCGCTCTCCCTACAGGGATTCCAACATGTATGCATTGCCGGGAGCGATTTCGGCTATCTTAAAAGGACCTTCCCAGCTAGGTGACCATTTGCCAAATTTAGGACTCTTCGTGCCTAAAGGCAAAATCATTTTCCATACCAAGTTTCCTATTTGAAATGATTTTGGTTTAACCTTCTTATTGTAGGCCTTAGCTACTCTCTTCTTATCTATTTCTATAGCTTCCAAAGCCCTTAGTCTCTTATCGGTCACTTCCTCTAGATTGTCTTTCAGAAGAGCCTCATACTCATTGATCGATAAGCCGTCTTGCTTTAACACTCTTAAGAAGCCAAGATCTACCTCTACAGGCAGAACGACCTCTTGTCCATATACCAACTCATATGTACTGACCTTGGTAGCACCGTGCTTTGCAATCCTACAAGCCCATAATGCCTCGGAAAGCACCTCATGCCACCTTTTAGGAAACTCTTCAATTTTCTTCTTAATAAGCTTAATCACGGTTTTATTACTAGACTCGGCCTGACCATTGGCCTGCGCATAGTAAGGTGAAGAGTTTATCAATTTAATACCATAGTATTCGGCGAAGTCCCTTACTTCTCCAGAAACAAATGAACTACCTTGATCCGTAGTAAGAGTTTGGGGAATGCTGAATCTATGTATGATGTGTTTCAAAATAAAATCACGTACCTCGTTGTGAGTCATGTTCTTGATAGGTACAACCTCGGTCCATTTGGTTAAGTAATCTGTTGCCATCAACACGAACCGATACCCCTTTGAGGAAGGAGGGTAGATCTGGCCGATGAAGTCTAAACCCTAACCTCGGAACGGCCATGTCTTGACAATAGGATTGAGCAATGAGGCAGGAGCTAACTGGATGTTACCAAACTTCTGACATGCCTCACACCCTCTGTAGTACTTGAAACAATCTTCAGTCATAGTCGGCCAATAAAAACCCGCTCTTTTGAGCATCCAACTCATCTTTTGGGCCGACTGATGAGTGCTGCAAAGCCCCTCATGGACCTCTCCTGTAGCCACTTGGGACTGCTCATGGTCTAAACATTTCAATAGCACTCCGTGGATGGTTCGGCGATACAACGTGTTGTCTACCAACACGAATTTGAATGCTTGTCGCCGAACCTTCCAATCAACCCTTCGGCTAGGGTCTCTCAAATACTGGACAATTGAGGCTCTCCAATCGCCCTTACAGGTTTCAGAGGGCTTCGCCGGTCCACCTTCTAAAAAAACTTCTAAAACACCGACTTCGGGGTGCCCCCCGAGCCATTCCAGCTCCTACCGAAGCCTGGCCGAGGTGGTCATTCGGAGTGTGCTAGGCCGAAGCTCTTAGGAGGGTTCGGACTTTGGGGAGCCTTCTCCGTCCGGGAGGCTTCGCACTATGGGCTCCGGCATGCCAGATCCTTTGATCAGCAGAGCACTCTGATCCAGGGGCTTCGGTGTGCGGTGGCCTTCGGCGACCCGAGGGGTTTGACCCGAGGCGTGTGCCTGCCCACCTTCACTGGCTTCGGCAGTTGGACTAAACACCGGCTTCTCCAATACAGAAAATTTCCCTCTCCTAACTTGGTAGCCAGATGCTTGCTGAGCCAAATCATTGGCGACTGAATTGGCTTCTCTTGACACGTTCGATATTTTGAAATCATCAAAAGTAGCAACTATGTCTAGGCATTTGTCCATGTAGCTATTCGGCAAGCCATTAAAACATTGAGCATTCCTAGCTACTTGTTGTACTACTAATAATGAATCACCATATGCGTGAACATGTTTAGCGCCTACAGACTCTAGTAGTTCAAGACCTAGCAACAAAGCCTCGTATTCGGCTTGGTTATTAGTGGAAGGAAACTCTAGTAGGGCCGAGGTTTCAAAGCGCATACCATTAGGTGATATGAGAACTACTCCAATACCTTGGCCACTCTTGCAAGCCAAACCATTAAAATAGATTTTCCATGGTACTACCTCAACTAGAGCAATAGCATTACTCCAGCTAACATCTATGTGATGATCAACTATAAAGTTGGCTACGACTTGGCCTTTCATCGCTCTTAGGGGCTCGTAGGCCAAATCATACTCAATCAACGCGTAAGCCCATTTTCTGATTCTTCCACTTAGAATCGGCTTCTGTAACATGTGCTTTATAACATCGGTTTGGCAAACGACAACACATGTGGTGGGGAGAAGATAGTGGCGTAACTTGGCGCACGTGTAATAAAGTGATAAACATAAACGCTCCACAAATGCGTACCTGGTTTTGGCGTCCAGCAGGCGGCGGCTCAAGAATGTGATGATGTACTCCTTCCCTTCCACCTCCTGGGTTAGTACGGCTCCAATCACGCTATCTTCAGCAGCGACATATAACCGAAACGGAATCTCGACTTTAGGTGCTCTCACCACAAGCGGTGATGACAAGCACTCCTTGATCTTTTCGAAAGCACTTTGTTGGCTTGCCCCCCAAGTGAACTCGGCTTCGTTTTTTAGCCGGAGTATAGGGACAAAGGCATCAATCTTGCCGGACAAGTTGGATATAAAGCGACACAAATAGTTAAACTTGCCTAGCAATTTTTGCACATCCTTCTTACATGTCGGCACTGCAACGTTTCTAATCTTTTCAAGTCTCTTAGGATCAATTTCTACGCCTCTCTCATGAATCATGAAACCTAAGAACTTACCCGCCGACACACCAAAAGCACACTTGAGTGGGTTCATTTTCATCCCATACTGTTGCATCCTATCGAAAGCAACCTTCAAATCGGCTAAATGGTTTCCCATAGCGTCCGATTTGACCATGACTTCATCGATGTAAACTTCTAACATGACTCCTAACAAGTCATGAAAGATCAAGTTCATAGCGCACTGATACGTGGCGCCGGCATTTTTCAAACCAAAAGTCATGACGACCCACTCGAACAAACCGACAAAACCAGGGCATCGAAAGGCAGTCTTATAGACGTCCTCTTCGGCCATAACGATTTGATTATAACCAACATTGCCATCAAGAAAGCTTAGTACCTTATGTCCCGAGGCATCATTGATTAGCATGTCGGCTATCGGCATCAGATACTCGTCTTTTGGAGTGGCTCTGTTCCGATCCCTGAAATCAATGCATACCCGTAGCTTGCCGCTCCCTTTCTTCTCTACAGGTACAATGTTAGCAACCCATTCCGCGTACCTGCATGGCCTAATAAATTCAGCCTTGAGTAGTCGTTCCACTTCTTCTTTAACTCGGTCATAGACGGCCGAATTAAAGCGACGGGGAGGAGGCTTAAAGGCCTAAATCCAGACTTGATGGGCAGCCGATGCTCTACGAGCTTGCAGCTTAGCCCTGGCATCTCGCTATACTCCCATGCGAAACAATCGACATACAACCGAAGTAACTTTATTACTTCAGCCTTTTCATCGGGCTATAAATTTTGGTTTACAAAAGTCGGCCTTGGGACGCTACCATCACCTATGTCGACCTCCTCCAAGGGATCGGCCGACACAAAACCTTGCCCTAATTTTTCTACTTCGCTAAAGTCCTCGATGGCTTCGGCAATACCGTCTTTATTAGACCGATATTGCTCCACACGAGACTTTAGCCAATCTAGATTATTCTTGCTAGACATGACTATTAATACAAAAATAGCCGTGCTACTCCAGCCGGCTTTACAGACACTGGTACAAACCGTCCTCCGGATACGCTAACAAAGTCGTAATCCAAAAGATCTCTACCTGATAGACACTCTACCTTGTTATGGATGGCGTCAACCAACACATCGGCCAAAGCTACTTGGGCCGACGTATCCACGGTTATGACCTCCACCTCATCGCCGTCCCACTGTATCAAGCACTGGTGCAGAGTAGAGGGAATGCAACAATTTGCGTGAATCCAGTCGCGTCTGAGTAACACACTATAATTACCTTGTACATCGACGACGAAAAACGCTGCTGGCAACGTATTGTTGCCCACCGTCAACTCCATAGAGAGTACTCCCTTGGCCTCGGAGCTCTCACCGTTGAAGCCGTTGAGCATCAAGTTAGTCTTCCTTAGGTCATCTTTGTCCCTGCCAAGTTTCTTCAACAATGAATAAGGCATTAGGTTAACAATGGCGCCACCGTCGACGAGCATCCGAGAAATCGGCTTCCCATTGATGTGACCCCTGACATAGAGGGGCTTCAGATGGCGAGCCGAGTCCTCGATCTTCTCGAAGATGGCGTTGCACGGACCGAGGTTCAATTGAGCGACCTCGGCCTCGTCCCGTGATAGGGAAAACATGGCAGGCAGCATGACGATGTTGATATCCATTACCTGGGGTGCGGGTCCCTCAAAGACGGGCGAGTAATCGTCGTTGAGCATGTCGTCATCGTCGTCGCTCGGACTAGGAGCTGGGTTGTTTATCTCAACCGAATTCTCCCTCCATACCTATTTTATAGCTGGCCGAGGGCGGATCTCCTTGAAGATAGTGTCGTGCTCGGCCTTAGCTTTCTTCTCACGCATTTAATGTGCCCGTAGTCTTTGCAAGCGTCTCTTCTACGATTTGGACATGCCTAGAGGGGCCCAAGATGGATGAGGTTTGGTACCGAGTGCTACTGTTCGACTTCTGTTAATTCTGGCTGAAGTAGTACTGTGCCCTTCGGCCTTGGGCACCCTGTGTTCGAAGGGGGCTTCGCTGCGAACCCCGTCTGATGGGTCGACCTCGTTCGGCCGACCGAACCAAGCTTTGGCGGAGATCTTGGCCGAAGCATGAGACTCACCTCCGTCGAACCTCAGTGACAAAGCCTTTGGGATTGGGACTTCCTGAGACCCAACTCTGATGGTTATGGCTTTGGATTCCCTGACTTTAGCCTCCGCGTACTCGCACCCTTCGGCTTCGCTCTGCATGGTCCAATTCGGAGGTATCACGGACAGTCTGTGGACGATGCCCCCCTCCACTGCGTCTGTTTGCCCTTGCCATCCATAATACTCCGAAGGGAAATAAGGCATAGTGTTAGGCTGCAGAGGGTACCCCGACCTAGATACGTACGGAGCCCACGGGGTCCCCGCCCAGTCATACGACGGAGGCATCAGCGGCTCTAGTGGCCTCGCCCACTGTGGGCCGAACCCGTTACCTGGAGGGGGGTTCGACCAAGTTGAAGGCATCTCAGACCACACCAGCGAAGGGTCCTGCCAGGCCGGAGGTACATTCGGCCAGTGCGGGTCGAAGCCTCCCATCGGAGATGTCCACCATGGTGCGGGGTTCGGCCACTAGAGGCCGAAGTTGTCGCATGGGGTACCCGACCACTAGAGTTCGAAGTTGTAGCACGGGGGGTTTGGCCACTGTGGCCCGGAACCACCGTGCGGAGCACCAGGACACCGTGGCCCAAAGCCCTCGTGTGGAGGGTTCACCTGCTTTGGTCCGAAGTAACCCTTTGAGGGTCTTGGACCCTTCAGCTGTTTTAACTTGGCGTGCGGACCTGTTTCTTTGGCTCTCCTCTGATGCTTGTTCAACAGTGTTGGGGGAATAAGTTTTCCCTTGAACAGGGGCCAAATAACGTCAGCCTCCAACAGCCTTCGGCCCGGAGCCCAACACTGTCGAAGCCTGTTCCTTTCTGAAGAAGTTGTTTCCAAGTCCCAAGGTTCACTTCAAAGCCCCCTAGAGCGAGGCCTCCGAACCCCTTCGGAGCCCTCCGGAGCGAAGCCCGCAAGATCCCTTAAAGTTTTCCAGAAGCTAAGTCTCAGGCTAACTTCGAAGTTAGCCTCCGGGCCTTGTTCAGAGTTAGCATTCGAGCCTTGTTAGGAGTTAACCTTTGGGCTCTGTTCAGAGTTAACCTTCGAGCTCCCTTCGGAGTTCCTCAGAGCCAGTCTCCGGACCCTTTCCAGCCAATTTAGGGCTAAGTCTCCGAGAACCCAGTTCGGAGCCCAGTTCGGAGCCCAGTTCAGAGTCTAGTTCAGAGTATACTTCGAAGCCCACTTCGGAGTGTACTTCGAAGCCTCCCTTGCAGCCTCCGCCTGAAGAGCTCCGACCCCTACTCCGAACCCAGAAAATATCTGCACCCTGCTACAGTGTAGAAGTCATACCAGGGGCCCCTCTGCCCCTAGTATGTCGTTTAGCTGGTCAAGAAGTGACGTTGTCTGACACGTCTGTAAAACTGTAAAGCACTTTTGTACAGTAGCTAGCTCCTTTTCCCCTTTTTGCCCCTATGAGCCTAGGACTTATATAGGGCATTTTGGTCTTTTCCTTTGGCCTGCGTGCCTATAAAAGCAGGGCCAAGCCCTTGTAACAGGATAGCTTCTCCAGGGCCATGAAACCCTAGAGTTCACTACACCACACCGAGGCATACCATGCCAAATCCACCACAAACTAGACGTAGGGCTATTATCCCCTAGGAGAGGTCCGAACCAGTATAAATCCTTTCTCCCTCTGAGAGATCCCTTCGAGGTTCATTTTACACACCATATACACACATACAAAACATGTGCTATAGCTAACACAATTGCTACAACAGTTGGCGTCGTCCGTGGGGAACTTAGTCCTAAAAGCTAAGTTCTCTACCACTGTCTGCAACTCGAAGTACGCTTGAGGGGGGAGCTTCGAAGCTTTCTTGCTTCGCGCACCCTTCGGCAAGGGGATTCAGGTGCAGTTCGAAGGTCATCTTCGCCTTCCCCCATCCTTTGCATTTCGGAGCTCACCCTCCAGCAAGGGACTCCGCTTCGTGTGTCGAAGCCATCAAAGCCCTAGGGTCTATGAGGCAAGCTTTCACCCACTTTACGAGGTATGTACACTGTCCGAAGTACCACTTCGATGTACAAATTTTGCAATTACCTTAGTATAAAATCGAAGCCCTGCTTCGCCTTAAAGTTGAAGCTCTGCTTCGCCTTAAATTCGAAGCCCTGCTTCGCCTTTAAAGCAAACTTTTGCTCCATCTTATTGAAAAATTGAAGCCTCGCTTCGTGTTTTAAAACCGAAGCTATGCTTCGCGCTTTGAAATCGAAGCCTCGTTTCCTTTTAAAGATTCGAAGCCTTGCTTCATCTTATCAAAAACCCGAAGCCTTGCTTCACCTTGTTTAAAATTCGAAGCCTTGCTTCGCTTTACAAAATGCGGAGCATCCCTCCGAAGGCTACACAATGCCTCCAGGCCCGTAGCAGTGGGCTTTGAGACTTCCGTGCGATGGCTCAGCAAGTCCGGGATTCCAGGCTCCGGCCTGATGCATCCCCGGGTCGAAGGTGACCCAGGGTCGTAGGTGACCTAGAGTCGAAGGTGGCTCAACCTATCGCAGGTTTGGTGAATCCACACCAAATATCCTTTTCACTATAGGACCAAGCTTAAGAAGCCTTGCTTCGCTATCTGAACACGCACCGAGGCCTCGCTTCGCGTGACGTGATCTAATCTAAAAATTAAGCATCTCGAAGTCATGCTTCGCTTAAAATCTAAGTGCGTTTAGGAGCCTTGCTCACGCACAACATCAAAATCCAAGCATGCCGAAGCATGCTTCGCTTAATTTGGCTACGCTGAAGCCTTGCTTCGCTCCAAATTAACGGGTTCGAAGCCGAAAAGAGGCCTTCGCCCGATGTGTTATAAGCATCAGAAGCCGCCAAAAGGCGCATCCCTTTGCATTTTTTATTTGCCCGCACCAGCAACGGCTAAGTCCCTAGTTGCCACGAGCAAGGGGGAAGCATGTATGCGAAGTGTGCGAATGTACTACGCAGTGCGAGCGTGACAAGCTAAAAAACGTTCGAAGCCATCAAACAATGCGAAGCATACATACGAAGTATGCGAATACAATAAACTCCATTCATTGAATGATAATTGAGAAGTATGTTACAAATGTACATCGAAAACAAAACTACGAGTAGTATGTGTCTAAGCCTAAGAAAAAGCGAGCTCGAGGCCCCAGCCCTTACTTGCCCTTCTTTCGGCCAAGGCCCCCTCGGCTGGACAAAGCCTCATCGGTGCCTGCTCTCCCACGTCCGGTTCGTCCACGCCCCGAAGCCCGCAAACCTCGCCTTCCACTTTGCAGGTCGTTCCAAGTCTACGAGGCAGGCGGCGCCGTGTCGAAGGCAGAAAAGTCTAAAGGTTCATCGCCTGCCAAGGCCGTTCGCGAAGGCAAGGATGAAGAACTCTGAAGGGACTCCGTCTTCACAATGGCCAGCAGATCCTGAACTACTTTGGGGATGGCTTCGCCGTTAGGCCCCCTCGGAAGTTTAAACCGAGGGGGGCTTTCGGACCTAGCTACCTCGAGGACCGCCCATAACTGGCGAAGTTCTTCAGAATCCTCAAGTACTTCGAAGTCAACATTCGGAGACTGAGCCTGGGCAGGTATAAAGCACCCCCGCATTCATATTAATAAACTGATAAGTTTTTACAAGCCTACAACTAAGAATTACAAGGAGCCTAAGGAGATCTACACCTTCGGAGGCGGAGGTGCCGACGACGAAGGCTGATTTGGCGAGGCAAGCGCCCTGGCTCGGCGAAGGCAGAGGGCCTTCTGGAGATCGAGGACTGCTTCACAGCCTTGGTCCTTCCAAGGCTCCTGAAGTCACCGCCAAGCTCCGCGGACGCCAGCCGGAGGCGTCACCAAGTGCTGGCCTCCGAAGGCCACCGGAGTCACCGAGGTTGCTGCTTCAAGGTGGTTGCACCCCGCGTCGTGAAGCATTTGCAACACCCCTTGACCCGCCACTCAGCCGGCCATCAAGGCGAAGCCCTTCAAAGATTGCTCCGCCGTCACAGCCATCACCTTCAAAAATGTGACGCGGTCCCCAATTGGATCCTGGCCGCCGAAGTCTAGAGCCCGACACTCGGTCCCTATTTGTTGTAGGACCTCGGTCAGGCTCAGAGTGGCTTCGCCGATGTTGCCAACGAAAAAGTTTTCAAGGCACTGAGCTCCTTGGCGAAGCTCGGAGTTCTCCTTCGCCAGCTGGGCTTCGGCATCCTTCGTAGCTTGAAGCTCCTCTCAGAGCCTGTCGGTCTCGAGGCCAAGGCTTCCCTAGCCTTGTCGGCCTCGGCCCTCGCCGCCTTGGCTGAAGCTTCGGCCCGCCTTCGCTTCTCGGCTTCCACCGAGACTTCGCGTCGGAGGGCCTCCTTCTCCTCCGCCAAGCGTGTCATCCGCCTGTCCGCAGAAGTTGATGTTGCTGCGTTCAGTGCGAAGGGCTGAAAGAATTCAAGAAAATCATAAGTGTTGATCGAAGACCAAAGTATAACTCGAAGGCCGCGTAGGACTTTGCTCACCTAGATGAGGGCTTTGTTTGCGTTGATGAAGAGGTCCATGGGGTTCGAATGGCTGAGTTGAGCCACCAAGCCTCCTGCCTCCGCAGCTGCGCAGCCCTCGCGGAAGTTGTGGATGGCCGTCTCCATCACGGCCCCCTTCGGCAGCAAAGGCTGGACAATTTCCTCAGCCGCAACCGCCTGCATAGGCTTCAGCAGAGCTGGGCTTCGATCCACCACCTCGACGTCCTCATCGCCTCGGGGGTCCCCTTCGTCGTGACCGTTGCCTCCATCTTCTTCAGACGAGGAACTGTCAGACTCCGAGCTATCGCTGCTGCTGCTGCTGGAGACCTCCGTTGGCTTCGGAACGGTGGGCCTCGCATCGGCATCATCTTCTGCAAAAAAGTTCAAGTCAAAAGGCACATATAAAAGAGAACTATGTTTGAAGTGTTTACCTTCGTCGGAGATTTCTTCGAAGGTAGAGGGGTCAATGTGTGCCCCCCAATCCCTTCGCTGCGAAGCTGGCGCGTCGACCTCCGCGCCCGAAGCCGTCGCCGTCGAGGTCTTCGCTACCACCTTGGCAGCCGTTGCCGGAGCACTTCCTGGCTCCACTTCCGTTTGAGGGTTCGCAACCGTTGCCTCCTTCGGAGTTGAGGCTTCGGTCGCGAGGGCCTCCGAAGTTTCAGGCTCGTCATCGTCCCCCCTTTTCCTCTTGGACCGGTTGTCGAAGGTACAAGGTGGGAGAAGTCTGGCAGAGCCTGTACCTCCTCAAAGCCGAGCAGGGTCCACACCATGTTCCAATGCTCCCAAGTTCCCACCAAAGCAAGCCGTTGGGCTTGCTCCTCTGGTGTCGGGGCCCCGACAACGCGCTCCGCCACCGCGATGGCCTCCTCCGGAGTCCTCACTTCAAGAGTGGCTTCATAAAGATCCAAGTCAGAGTAAAGTTCTTGGCAAAGTATGAAAGTGGAAAGGCTTCGAAGTCTTACCGAGGCGTTCAAATGCCACCTCGTTTAGGCCCCCTTGGCCCGAAGCTTGGAAAAGGCCCTCTGGCCAAGAGTGCGCAAGGGGGCTGAGCCGGAGGGTAATGAACTCCTTCGCGAGGTCCCTCATGCTCATCTTCGCGGCAACCCTTCGAAGGAGCGAGATCCTCGAGCGAAGGGTGTCGGAGCTGGTCTTCACCACGCCTTCGCGCCGATAAGAGATAAGAGCATTGGTACTTCGAAGGGGAGAGTTCGCACCGACGGAGGCGTAGAACCACTCTTGATCCCACTTCGAGTACCATTTGATGTTGGCGGCCCTCACCGGGAAGACATCTTGGTACTCCTTCCGAAGCTGGAAGTTGGCGCTTCCGAAGGCCAAAGCCCTCTTGACGCGGTCTGCACCCTCCCTCGGCTTTGGTTGGCAGTTGGCATCGTGGAGGGCGACGAAGACGTCTGCACGGCCCTCACAACCTTCGGCCCTCATGGCCCATTCAAACATAGCAAGCCTCGCCACAGCGTTGGGTGAAAGTTGAGGAAGCTCGAGGTTGTAGGCCTTTAGGACTTCGCTCAACATCCCCACCGCCGGCAGTCCGAGGCCGGCTTTGAAGAAGGCTTCGAACAACACCACTTCATCAGCCTGAGGCCTCGGTATGGCCTCCGACTTCTCTGGCACTCTAAGTTGAATCTTCAAAGCAATCCTTCCTGCACAAGCCCTCCGGACAGACTCCTTTGTCGAGATCGAGGCTCTCATCTCCAACGTCTGCTCGAACTTGTCGGATGGCAACCAAAGATCCTTCGGCCCCAACCGCCTTGGTGCATGCTTCGCTGCTGCAGCTGCCGCTGCCTGCACTTGGGCGGAGCTCGAGCTCGAGCCCAAGGCCAAAGTCTTCGAAGCAACCTTCTTCGGCATTTCTGGGGAGCTTTGGAGCGAAGTATGCTAAAGCTTTCGAAGAGCTTTAAAGCTTGCGAAGGGTGCTTCGCGCGAATCTAAGGACAAGAAGAGAGCAGAGGATGCAAGATGCTGAGAAGAAAGCAAATGAGAAGTGTGCCGAAGCCGTGCGCGGTAAACCCCTATTTATAGGTGGTAAAAATCCCGACGGTTCGTGGGCCGAAGCCACTGACGGGTGGGCCTCCAGCGAAGGCGAAGCGGCCCGGCGCACTGTAACGGTCAATTTTATAGTCGTTGCGGGGTCAGTTGATCCCCCCGAGGTCATTCTGACAGCTGACGCATGCAATTATTACCTGCGCATTTCGAAGCTGCCTTCGGTCCAAGCTCTGAAGGCCTATTTTCCCTGAAGTTGTAATTTTCTGTCATTTTTCCCAAGGGCGCACGCACCCCTTCATCTCGAAGGCCTGCAAGCGAGGGGCTACTGTTGGGGGAATAAGTTTTCCCTTGAACAGGGGCCAAATGACATCAGCCTTCGGCCCGGAGCCCAACACTATCGAAGTCTGTTTCTTTCTGAAGAATCTGTTTCCAAGTCCCAAGGTTCACTTCGAAGCCCTCTAGAGCGAGGCCTCTGAACCCCTTCGGAGCCCTCCGGAGCGAAGCCCGCAAGATCCCTTAAAGTTTGCCAGAAGCTAAGTCTCAGGCTAACTTCGAAGTTAGCCTCCGGGCCTTGTTCAAAGTTAGCCTTCGAGCTCTGTTCGGAGTTAACCTTCGGGCTCTGTTCGGAGTTAACCTTCGAGCTCCCTTCGAAGCTCCTTAGAGCCAGTCTTCGGACCCTTTCCAGCCAATTTAGGGCTAAGTCTCCGAGAACACAGTTCGGAGCCCAGTTCGGAGCCCAGTTCAGAGTCCAGTTCGGAGTATACTTCGAAGCCCACTTTGGAGTGTACTTCGAAGCCTCCCTTGCAGCCTCCGCCTGAAGAGCTCCGGCCCCTACTCCGAACCCAGAAAATATCTGCACCCTGCTACAGTGTAGAAGTCATACCAGGGGCCCCTCTGCCCTTAGTATGTCGTTTAGCTGGTCAAGAAGTGACGTTGTCTGACACGTCTGTAAAGCTGTAAAGCACTTTTGTAGAGTAGCTAGCTCCTTTTCCCCTTTTTGCCCTTATGAGCCTAGGACTTATAGAGGGCATATTGGTCTTTTCCTTTGGCCTGTGTGCCTATAAAAGCAGGGTCAAGCCCTTGTAACAGGATAGCTTCTCTAGGGCCATGAAACCCTGGAGTTCACTACACCACACCGAGGCATACCATGCCAAATCCACCACAAACTGAACGTAGGGCTATTATCCCTTAGGGGAGGTCCGAACCAATATAAATCCTTTCTCCCTCTGAGAGAACCCTTCGAGGTTCATTTTACACACCATATACACACATACAAAACCTGTGCTGTAGCTAACACAATTGCTACAACAAACAACATGTTATATGTTACCTTCGGCCTCTTGTGAGCCTCAGCCGAAGGGGTATGGATGTTCTGTTTCCACACTCCTACCTCGGGGTTCTTTGGCACGAGTGTGCGAGTGCGCGGTTCTCCAACAATCACATCTTTCCCTTTAGCAGACTCGGCCTGTTCTGCCCGAATCAACACCTTCTTCTCGCCGAGGTCAACGGTGTTGACTGGAAAAGGATCTTTATCCAGCTTCATCTTTGGATCATGATCTATCTTCAATCGTCCTTCTTCTATGGCCGATTGTATCTGCCATCGAAAAACATTGCAATCATTAGTATTATGCGAATGTGAATCAAGCCACTTACAATATGGATGCTTCTTTAACTCATCAGCAGGTGGGATGACTTGACCCTTAGGTAACCTGAGAAGCTGACTTTTTAAGAGAAAATCAAATATTTTATCATATTTAGTTATATCGAACGAGTATTTGACCTCACAAAGTCTATTCTTTGTGGGGGATGGTCGCAACTCGGAGCAAGTGACAGGTTTATTTTTAGTGTTCCAAACCCATTCGGCCACGTACATGTCGGCCGAATCCTCCTCTTCTGACTCCTCCTCATCAGAGCGTTCCATGATGTGGATCTCGGCCCTAGGCTTGCTAAACGTTTTAATAAATTTTTTATCTTTGGCTCGACCTTCTTGGACCAGAGCCTGCTGTAAAACTTGGCTAACTTCTAAAAAGTTTTGGTTATCTAACCTCTCCTTAAGTTCGGAACGCAACCCGTTAAAAGCTAATTCCGCCAAGTCCCTTTCTGAAATACTAAGGCTAAAACATCGGTTTCTAGTATCCCTGAAACGCTTGATGTACTCAGAAGCGCTCTCACTAGACTTCTGCTTAACCGATGTCAAATGCGAAAGCCTAAGTTCTGTATCACCCGTGCAGAAATAATCATGGAATTTCCGCTCTAAATCGTCCCACGTGTGGATGGAGTTCGGCGGGAGCGCCGAAAACCAAGTGAAAGCAGTGCCGGATAGCGAGAGGGAAAATAGTCTAACCTTTAGGGCATCTATCCCGCTAACCTCTCCACACTGTGCCAAAAATTGACTAATGTGCTCTAGTGTGGTCTTGCTACCCTCGCCATCGAACTTAGTGAATTCAGGGATCCTATAGCCATGGGGGTAGGGTACCGTATCAAGATAGTCAGGGTAGGGCTTACGGTAAACCCTAACCCGTCCCTTGGGCACGAAGCCAGCACACTCCCTAAATAGTGCGTGGACCCGCTCCTCTATATCATCTTGGTATGTTGCTTGTGCGCGCCTCTCATGCGGGGGCGCGACACACGGTGTGATATCGACGTGTCGGCCGTGTGCTTCTTCCCTGCGTGCTATTTGTACAACGTGCTCGTGTACGGGTGTCTGTGCATGTGGTGTGGGTAGCGCGGGCATTGGCGCAGGTGGCGGTGGATGGTATGCAGTATTATTTTGACTGTAGGTATAATGATTGGTCTCAGCCATAAATGATGAGGCCGGAGAAATGATCGCGCCAGTGCTATCGTTAGTTCTACAGTACACATGGTTTGTCGGAGGTGCGCTAGCAATTGGAACTGGAGGTATGGCCTCGGTAAAGCCGAACCTTCTAAGAGTCGCCTCTACTTGGGAGCTAACTACCGAATCTAAATGGTTGGCTAGCGAAGCGCTAACGGCTTGATCCACTGATGCGGCTATTTTTTGCTCAATTTCTAAAGAAGATAAGCGAGGTGATACAGGTGTTACCTGGACCTGAGCGAGGTCGGGGGTGACAATGTCACGCTTGACGAAGCCTGCGTGTGTCTTGATGTAGCCCCCAAGCATCATGTCTTGGAGTGCCTTTAACTTTGCCTCGATCTCTGCTCGGTCTGCGACGGGGATATCTTCAAGTGTAGGTGACAATATGTTGCGGTTGTCGATATCCGCGCTTCCTATTGTGTCCATCGACGGTGTAGACGTAGTAGTCGATGTAGATGTACCGGTGGCCGATGTAGATGTACTCATCATGTTGGCGTAGCTCTTCCCCAGCAGAGTCGCCAAAAAGTGTGTTGACACGAAAATGTGCCACCACACTTGGGTCAGTCCGACGATCCAAAAGTGCACGGATACTTAGGGACAGGCCTAAGCATGACGTGGCAACGACGTCGCGTTCTGACTACCCTTAATAGTGATAAGGAGGGTGGAGTCGCCAGGCAACCAGATTACACAATATAATCCAATTAGCTGAAAGAAATAGATTAAACAGAATAAAATCAGCAAACTAGTCGGAGCCCGTCTGGTTCGAAGTCTGGTGCGAAGGGTGCACCGAAGGGTACCTTCGACGTCTGGTGCGAAGTGCTCCACCGAAGGGTGCTTCGGCGTTCGGACTGATCTGGCCGAAGGTGGACTCCGAATGGATCTGGACGCGATGATCACCTCCGAACAGCGAGGTTCGGCGTTATATCTCTGATGCAGCAATCTATGAGACAATGACGCGAAGGCCACACGCGAGTGCAACTTCGTCCAGTGCAGAGTATGGTCGTGGCGAATCCTGTTGTGACGAAGTATGCTGGCAAAGCCTATTGCCGAAGCATGCGGTCTTGTCGAAGGGTGTCCTGGGGACCTCCGAAACCGGTCTCTCAGCTCCGAACACCTCCGGCGAAGGGGCTCCGAACGTGTGAACCTGCAACAGAGATGATGTGAAGTACCAATTCGGCCCGAAGACCGAATTTTGCTAAGTGTTTCACTAGTAGCGAAGGTAGCAATCTATTACGCAGATTAGCGGATACTTCACAGGCGAAGTAACAAGGCGATAGCAATCTATTACGTAGATTAACGGATACTTCACGGGCGAAGTAACAAGGCTTACCACTGTTCCATAGTGGCCGTCGGAGGGCTTCCAGGCAAACCCACGAAGAGGTACAGGAAAGTAAAGGTAAAAGTAAAGGTACGATCAAAGCATGGCTTTGGTTTGGTTTGAGTTGACGGGGGTCTCTCCACACCGGCCATGCCTCTCTATTTATAGGGGGTTAACTCCTAATCTAATCTACTATTAATCCGGCCAGATAGAGAGAGAGATTGAGCTGGAAACGCGTCCAACTCTATCTCTGCCGAGGTGGGCTTCAACCAGGCCCGTCGAGGCTTGCTCGTCAGGCCGAAGCTTTGGCAGCGTGGGCCTACGAAGGCTTCCTGGCCGAAGCCCATGGGCTGGCTAGAGGCTTTCGGAGCCCATAGATCAACGGACTTCGGCCCTGTAGGGCTTCAGACATACCCTGGACATGTGTACCTTCGGCCCAAACCACCAAAAATTGATATTTTGATAATCTAGCCATTAATGCCATTTTCTGCCATCAACACCCCCTAAGGTTGTTTTGTAAAATGTTTTTACCCTGTTGGCATACCACGTTGTTCAAGATTGCCACATTGGTCATACGTGCCAACATCAAAAACTAATAGATGCACCCCCTTCTCATTCATTTTGTTAGTGCCTCCTCGTTCACTCTGGTGTCCCCTCCACATTCTACAAGATTGTGTTGCATCTTGTTTGTATCATGTATAAATAGTTTATGCTTTAGAAATTCTATCGTTGAAATGAAAGATCAGGTAATAGCCATAGAAGTCTATGTAACTTCCTATCTAATGTTATCTAACATGGCATGTCATCAAGGCAAAACCACTTTACAAAACTACCTTAGAGGGTTAAGTAAACGACATTTAAAAGGTTAGGGGATTAAACAACTGGTTTATTAGGTCAGGGGACTAAGTAGTCAATAAATAATACGTGATAGGATTATGTAGACTTATTCCATATAAACAATATCTTGTATTCAACTCTGTCATCGTATAAGCACCGCCTTAATTTTACTTGTTTTGTTTCAATATTGTTGTTTTTGTTAGCTTGAAATGTTCAAATATTGCATATTTCTTATCATCCACTTTCCCTTCTCTCCAAAAGGCTTTGTAATAATTAGGAATGATAGATATTATTTCTTGATTTGATCTTTCCTAGAGGCACTTTAGGGATCATAGTCGTTAGAGAAGGTTGTGGAGGCACCTCTTTGGTAATTTGTTCTTTAGGAATCAACTTTTTTTCAGCCGATTTTGTCTAGGGCCGAATCATGGTGGTTAATTTTTTTGTCGGTCGACTTTTTCATGGACCAAATGTTTGTTAAGTAGTGGGCTAACTTTTTAATGGGCCCAGCTTATTCGTGGGTTGAATGTTCGTTGTCGAAATGCTTGTTGTGCTGAATGTTTGGTGGATCAACTTTTTGGTGTGCCGATTTTGTTGGGCCAACTCATTTGTGACCCGAATGTTTTATGGGCTAATTGTTTATGGGCCAAATGTTTTTTATGGGCTAACTTTTTGGCGTGCCTATATTTTCGTGTGCCAAACTTTTTCGTGGGCCAAACTTATTTGTAGGCCGAACGTTTTTTGGGCCAAATGTGTCATGGGCCGAATGTTTCGTGGGCTAATTTTTTTGTGCGCGTATTTTTTTGAGCTGAATTGTTTTGTGGGCTTTTTTTATGGGCCAAATTTCTTATGGGTCGAATGCTTTTGTGCCAAAAGTTTGATGGGCTAAATGTTTTGTGGTCCAAATGTGCATGGACTGTTTTTTATGGGTTGACTTTTTGTAGACTAAACGTTCGATGAGCCTATGACAAATCCAGAATGCACGAAGCATATCAAACAGTTGAGAAATTCTAGTGACATGGCCACGTTGAGCGGACATCTAGGGGTGGGAAAAAATTAACCTAAAATCGAACCGAACCGAAAACAACGATTTTCAGTTTTTCCAGAATAGTTCGGTTTTCATTTTAAAAAACTTCGGTGTTCGGGGTTTGATTCGGTTTTGGTTTCTCAGAAACCGACTAGACCGAAACATCGAACCGGAACACCTAAGAGACAAACTAGTAGCCCAATTGGCAATTGCCCAAGAGCCCAAGAGCCCAACGGCTCAGCCCCTCACGCCTCACAGCCTCACCCCCAAGCCCCAGCCAGCCAGCCCCCAGGTCCCCCACTCAAGCACTCACGGTCACGGCCAATCGGCCATAGCAAAAAACCCTAGCGGCCATCGATTCAGCCACGCGCAGAAGTGCCAGGTGCCAGGCGCTACCGACTCGTCGCTCGCCCACCCACCCGCCGACTCGACGCCACCCGCCCGCCCGCCAGGCGCCGCCCGCCGACTCATCGCCACCCCCGCCCGCACCAACTAGGCCGAGTTGCCGCTGGCCAGTACTGTTGTCTGTGTTGCTAGCTTGCTGCTGCAATTGGTTATTCGGTTTTGTAAGAGATTTTTCTGGAATGTTTGCAATGTGCTGCAGAGCTACTAAGCTAGTACTGTTGTCTTCTTCGGTTAACCGAATAAACCGAAAAACCAAACCAAATTTTCTCGGTTTATTCGGTGCGGTTATCGGAATTTTAGAAGAGAGTTCGGTTTCTACTTTCCAAAAACAAAACTTTTTAAAAACCGAAAAAACCGAACCGATAAAACCAAAAAAAACGAATGCCCACCCCTACGGACATCCAGCCTATCAACCTTTATGTGTTTACAATTATCATACTGGCCGATTTTGAATTAATGTGTAGTCTTGTCATCTAAAATCTTTAGCATTTCTCCTCTCCTCTGAAAATAGTCTCAAAGTCTATTTGGAACGGAGTATTTGAAATGAATTTAGGAGGATTTTGGACCTATTTAGTAGGATTGTAAATCTTGAATCTTAGATTCTGAATATCACATAGATCTAGATCTTACTATATGATATGGATAAAAAGTAAAATATATTTGTTGAATGACATGCATGCATGGAAAAGGCTGAGCAGATATAGCTTTTCTCAGAATATACGACTATTTTGTATGATTTCATGTTTTAACTACTCTCTATTTCAAATTACAACCACTTTAAGATTTTAGTGTGGTTATCAACATAAGGGTTAAAAAGACCGAACTGTCCTCTAGATCCATGGCATGTCGCTCACCAGTCACCGACCGCCACTGGTCGCTTGCCACCGCCACCGCCATCACCACCACCCACCCGCTATCTAGGGAGGTGGATGAGAGAGTAGCAAGCAGGAGGTCGGGAGAAGGGGGAATAGTACCATGTGCTTCAGTAGATAGGGGTAAAATATAAAGAGTTGAGGAAAATTGTCAGTGATAGCTGAATGAAATACTAATATGTAATTATCCTTGGTTTAACCTGTATATGACCAATAGGCGAAATATGTCATATAGCTTTGGGCTTTCAATAGGAGACCCAACTGCAACCACCTATTCTCCTCTAGACCACAAACGTATCAAAAGTGGTTGATCGAAAAGACAAATTAAGGTAACCTCAGTCCACCTAAATATAACAAGATTACATGGAGCACTTCAACCACTAGGCTTTTTAAGAGACTACTCTCTACAGACCCCATAAAACAAACTGAGAAAAAACTCACATGAGACTTTAGCCACGAAATTGGTTGGAGGACTACTCTTCGTAGACCCTAAGAGTCATCATAGAAAGATCTTACGTAGGGCATTCTGACCATTCGACTAAACAAGCGATTATTCTTCATGGGCTTTCATGGGTATGTGTGTGTAATGATACACTTGATCAACCTATGTTTAATTCACATGCTTGGCCAAAAGGTTACTCACATTAAGTGTAAAAAACGAACAAGTATACGTAACTCCCTCATATATTGTTGATTGACTACATGACCCCATAACCAAATAAACTAGGTGTTTAACCCCCTAACCTTTTAAATATCATTTACTTAACCCCCTAAGGTTGTTTTGTAAAATGTTTTTGCCTTGTTGGCATACCACGTTGTTCAAGATTGCCACATTGATCATACGTGCCTACATCAAAAACTAATAGATGCACCCCTTCTCATTCATTTTGTTAGTGCCTCCTCGTTCACTCTAGCGTCCCCTCCACATTCTACAAGATTGTGTTGCATCTTGTTTGTGTCATGTATAAATAGTTTATACTTTAGAAATTCTATCATGACGTGGCATGTCAGCAAGGCAAAACCACTTTACAAAACTACCTTAGAGGGTTAGGTAAACGACATTTAAAAGGTTAGGTGATTAAACACCCGGCTTATTAGGTCAGGGGATTAAGTAGTCAATCAATGATACGTGAAAGGATTATGTAGACTTATTCCATATAAACAATATCTTGTATTGAACTCCGTCGTCGTATAAGCACCCCATTAATTTTACTTGTTTTGTTTCAATATTGTTGTTTTTGTTAGCTTGAAATGTTCAAATATTGCATATTTCTTATCATCCAATTTCCCTTCTCTCCAAAAGGCTTTGTAATAATTAGGAATGATAGATATTATTTCTTGATTTGATCTTTCCTAGAGGCACTTCAGGGATCATAGTCGTTAGAGAAGGTTGTGGAGACACCTCTTTGGTAATTTGTTCATTAACGCCACAGAAGATTCTAAGATTCATTATTGTCCTTATTCTCAACAGGAGGTGTAACTTCATAATTATCATAATGTAACCATCTAAGGCACAAGAAAAATATTCCATTGGATCATCGGCGATGGAAAATAAGCCCGAATTTTCTCGATGCCTATTTTCCTTCCGTGTGAACTCCCATTGATTTGTTTTCCTCTAAAAATACTATGCCTAGTATTTACAAATTAAGTGACATGATTTACACAATAAAATGGTATCAATTGAACCAAGTCATAGTTTTAGGGTCTAATTCCTTCAACCGCGGATCAAGATTTTTGACCTTGGAACAACCTGTTAGAGTTTTAGGAGTCTTTTGTATGTTAAACTCTGAAGTAAAGTTGCAAACAATGCCTTTTTGTGCACTTCTTATCTAGTTTGATCTCTTCTTTATTCTAGAAGCTTATAAGCTGCAATATTTGGTTTATCTCTCTGAAGTTCATTTTCCAGTTAGAATTTGTTTTGGCTTAAGTTGTACATTAGGATTACATCTCTACAGATTTTCAGGCCAATGAATTAGCTCTTTGTTTGGCTAATAATTGGCTTAGAGATAAGATTTACTTCTAGATATGAGAACTACATATATGTTATGTACTATTGCTACTTTTTTATCAAGTTTGCTTCAGAGAAACACATCTAATCTTTTGGCTTAGAGAGAGCTATGTTCCACACAACCTGGTTGGTTTGTTTTTTGTTGAATGCACAACGAAGAACATGGAATCATTATATCTTGGAGTATAGTTGCTATTTAACTTATGCACCTCAGCGAGGGTGTGAATCTCCTTGAAGACAGCGATGTTTGGTGTTCCTTGATTCAATTGAAGCTGTTGTCATCTACCTGCAATAAGTTGCTCCTTCAACACTGCTAGTTGCTGCCTATGACATCATAAAGTTCCAATAATTTCAAGGAGATTCAGACCAATCTTCGACTCGTAGGTAACAATTTCCATGGCACCTTCTAACTCTTATGATGATGCATGCCATGAAGCCAAAGAAGTTCAATGGCAGTAACTTTAAGCGATGGCAGACTCGAATGATGTTTTTGGTCATCACAGACTAGGAACCATTTACTGATGAATTGCTTCCTAGGGTTGCTCCATATGTTGAAGATTATTAGGCCAGTAACTTCAATTGTATGGGTAGAATTTTAAGCATACTTTCTGATGAATTCTATGATATATACATGCATCATGCCTTTTCCCCCTTGTGAACTGTGGGAGACCCTAGAGAATAAGTACAGTGTTCCAGACGCTAGAAAGGACTTGCTCTTGGTTGAAAAATACCATGATTTTTAGATGACTAATGGAAAGTCTATGGTGGAGCAAACCCATGAACTCTAGCTTCTAGTGTGGAAGCTAAACCACAACAAGATTACTCTCCCTACCAAGTATCATATGGGAATGGTGATTGCAAAACTCTCCCACATTCTTGGAGGGATTTTTCTACTACTCTGAAACATCAAAAAGAGGAAATGACTATGGATGATCTTGTAGCTTCCCTCGATATTGAAGAGAAAGCTTGAGCAAAGGATGCTCCATGGGTCAATGAAGATGATAACTCTAGAGTGAATATCACAAATATTGATCAGAGAAGGAACAAGAAGAACTCGGAATATTACAATAGTGGCCTTAGGCCAAAAGCAAATATCGACAAAGACAATGTCAAAAGAAACAACAAAGGTCCACTTACATGCTATGTGTGTGGAAAGTTAGGCGACCTTGCTAGGAACAGTCATTACAAGAAAAGAAATGAAAACGTTCAGAAGGACAAGGCTGATGATCAGATCGATGCCAAAGTCAATATGGTGATTTACAAAATCATCACTGCCAAGTGTGTTTTGAACATCTATCAAATAGTTGAGGAGTGTCACTCCGCAGATTGGTGGATTGACATGGGGGCCTCTATTCATGTGTGTTCTGATCAATCTTTGTTCTCCACTTTTTAGGAACAATGATGAGACCATATTGTGATTGGTCTCGAAGGGGGGTCTAGGGTGCTAGGTAGCGATCGAGTGGATCTGAAGCTTTCTTCAAGAAATACTTAATTTTACCCTACACAATGTACTCTATGTACCAACAGACAAAGCAAATCTGATTAGTGGGATTCTCTTAATGAAGACAGGCTATAAGCTTGTCTTTGAGAGCAATAAAGTTGTAGTAACATTTAGAGGTTCTTTTATTGGTAAAGTCTATGTTGATCGTGGCCTAATTAGAGTGTCTTTGTTGGTTCCTTGTTCAATTAATAACAATAAAGTTTTCTCTGCTTCGTCTAAAACTTTATCATGTGATAATTTTCTATGGCATAAACGTATTTGTCGTATAAATTTCAAATCTATATCACATACGATGTCACAAGAATTAATTCCTAAACATGATTCACGAGGTATGAAATGTGAAATTTGTGTGCAGGCTAAACAACCCCATAGACCTTTTAATCTGTTAATAGAGATAGTTATGTTCTTGAGCTAGTGTACTCTAATATTTGTGAAATGAATGGAGTCTTGACTAGAAGAGATAGACATATTTTATTACCTTTTATTGATGATTGCTCAAAATATTGTTATGTATATCTTTTGATAACCAAAGATGAAGCTTTTGATCACTTTAAAATATACAAAGCAGAAGCAGAGAATCAATTTGATCTGAAAATTAATACTTTGAGATCTGACAGAGGAGGAGAATACGTGTCAAATGAATTCTCTAAGTTTTACCAGGAATGCAAAATTATCCATGAAACTACCTCCCCGTATTTACCTCAATCGAATGGGGTAGCAGAATGAAAAAACCGTACATGCTAAGTAATTTCAGTCTTCCAAATAATATGTGGGGTGAAGCTCTCTACACAACATGTTATGTGCTAAATTGTGTCCTTGCAAATGGTGCAAAAGTTACACCATATGAAATGTGCAAAGGCCGAAAACCAAATCTGAATTTTTTGAGAGTGTGGGGGTGCCTTGCTAAGGTAAATATACTTGTTGTCAAGAAGAGAAAACTTGGACCCAAGACTGTGTACTATGTGTTCTTAGGATATGCACAGAACAATCCAGTTTGTCGATTCCTAATAGTTAAATTTGAAACTACATAAGTTCATGAAAATACAATGATGGAATCTTGGGATGCAATTTTTTTTGAAGACATGTTTCCAATGAAGGTAAGCTCTAATAGTTCTGCGCCTTCTTCTATTGAACCTAAAATTAGCACTATGTCAAATGATTCCCTTGAACTAAGAAGAAGAAAAAAGAACCGAAAAAACATTCGGTGATGATTTTATCGTATATCTAATTGCGGATGTGCCCAGTACTTTATCATAAGCTTCTGCATCTTCTGAGGCTGCATACTAGAAGGAAGCCATAAAAAGTAAGATGGATTCTATTCTCTCTAATGGTACTTGGAAAATCATACTCTTGCCCAATGGTTGCAAAGCTATAGGCTGCAAGTGATTTTTCAAAAAGAAATTGAAACTGATGGAGTAATTGATAAGTTCAAATCTAGATTAGTTGCAAAGGCACTCAAAGGTAGGGAGAGGATTACTTTGACACTTTCTCTCGAGTGGCTCACATGCCTACAATTTGTTCTCTTGTAGCACTAGCTGCTATATATAAGTATGAAATTCATCAAATGGATGTTAAATCTGCCTTTCTCAATAGTGAGTTAGAAGAAGAAATATACATGAAACAGCTAGATGGTTACATCATCCCTAGACAAGAAGATAAAGTGTGTAAACTTGTGAACTCCTTGTATGGACTTAAACAAGTCCCAATGCAATGGCATGAAAAAATTTGATAAGACATTGATCTCTACTAGTTTCTTAGTCAATGAAGCTGATAAATGTGTTTATTCTATGTTTTCTAGGAGTGTAGGTGCTATTATTTGTCTTTATGTTTATGATATTTTAATTATTGGTACTAATCTTGATGTTATATTAGAAATAAAATTCTTCCTATCAAATAAATTTGACATGAAAGATTTGGGTGGAGCCAATGTAATTTTAAAGATTAAAATTCAGAAAAAAGACTATGGCATTGAGCTTGTGTAGAAAAGTTGTTGCATTGGTTTGATCATTTTAATAGCAAACTAGCAGCTACACCTTTTGATCCATGTTTGAAACTTCAAAAGAGCCAAAAATAGGGTCTTGATCAAGTCAAGTTTTCCCAGGTAATTGGTTCTTTGATGTATCTTTCAAATACAACATATCCTGATATTTCTTATGCAATAAGCATATTGAGTATGTACTCTAGTAGACCTGATTCAGATTATTGGACTACTCTAGAGCGTGTACTGAAATATTTGAAAAGAACAACAAATCAAGGTTTGTTCTATGCTAGTTTCCCAGTTGTGCCGGAGGGATGTAGTGATGTAAATTGGATCACTGATTTAGATGAAATGAAATCAACTAGTAGCTTCATTTTTACCCTTGGTTGAGCTGCCGTATCCTGGAAGTCTGCAAAATAGACTATACTAACTAGATCCACCATGGAAGCAGAGTTAGTAGCTTTGGAAACTGCTTGCTGTGAAGCTGAATGGCTTAGAGAAATATTGATGGATATTTCAATAATAGAAAAACCAATCCTTGTAGTACTCTTGTATTGTGACAACCAAGCTACGATAGCTAAGGTTACAAGCAGGAAAGAAAATATGAAATATTCTAGACATGTGAAGAGGAGATTAAAGTCTGTAAGAGACTTGAGAAATGTTGGTGTAGTCACTTTTGACTATATCAAGACTAAAAAGAATTTAGCTGGTCCATTCATAAAAGAATTAGCAAGAAAACCGATACAAGAATTATCGAAGGGAATGGGGCTGAGGCCTGCTAATTAATTATTGATAGTAGTAACCCAACATGTTTGATTAGAAATCCCATGATTTAGGTTCAATGGGAAACAAGCTAGTTTGTAATGGTGAGTACTAAAAACATATACTTTCAATTGTAGTCCTTATCATAGATTTAGTATTGATAACTTCAAGGAAGAAATTGAGCTATGTCTCTTAATAGGTTCAAATCTAAGTGATAGGATACGTTCCTTACAGGATATCCTTGGATAAACTACCCACGTGAGTGTGATTGTTTGGTCACCATCCATGGAAGTTTTGTTGGCCGCTTCCTAGAGCACTCATGAGAACCAAGATACATGTGTATGACCGAAATGCACCAAAAAGGGCTTGAGTGGTTGTAGCCATGTATTATGTGCCTACTTGATGAAGTTTGCACACCAGGAGTAAAGTTCAAGGTCATATCCACTGCACTAGTGTGTAAATTGAGTCAGGTACATGTAAGGTTCAAGTCTAAAAGACACCTTTGTCAAAAACACAATATATCAAATTCTCTATAGATGATACATCATTTGTAACTTTGTGGGGGATTGTTAGAGTTCCAGGGGTCTTTTGTATGTTAAACTTTGAATTAAAGTTGCAATCGATGCCTTTTGTGTGCACTTTTATCTTGTTTGATCTCTTCTTTATTCTAGAAGCTTATCAACTATAATCTTTAGTTTATCTCTAAAGTTCATTTTTTATTTGAAATCTGTTTTGGCTTAAGTTGTATGTATGAGAGAAGGATTTCATCTCTGTAGATTTTCAGGTCAACAAATTAGCTCTTTGTTTGGCTAATAATTTACTTAGAGGTAAGATTTACTTCTAGATATGAGAGCTATATATATGCTACATGCTATTGCTGCTTTTCTATCAAGTTTTCTTTAGAGAAACACATCTAATCTTTTGTCTTAGAGAGATCTACATTCCACATGACCCGATTGGTTCGTTCTTTGTTGAGTGCACAATGAAGAACACATAATCATTGTATCTTGGAGGAGAGTCGTTGTTTAACTTGTGTACCTCGACGAGGGCGTGAATCTCCTTGAAGACGGTGTTCGGCGTGCCTTATTCAATTGAAGTTGTTGTCTTCTACCTACAACAAGTTGCTCCTCCAATACTGCTAGTTATTGCCTACGACATCATAAAATATCAACACAACCCCATACACATAAGGTCGATTATTTTCTCCTAATCCGTAGTTTATGAGGTGTCTTATGTATTGACTTGGTAGGAACCTAATTTAATGTTAGTAATTCTTTTAAGAGCCTCTATCTATAATTTTATTATCTGTGTGGAGTGACTGAAACCTCATTTGGATAAACTAAAACTAATAATTAGCTAACTAATAACTAGAGCTAATTGTTAGCTAGCTAATTGTTAGCTAGCTAATAGTTAGTTGGCTAAAAATTAGTCATAGATGTTTAGATACTTTGGACTGATAGGTGGTCAAAGTCGATTTTGCCACAGTTACAATAATTGTGCTACAGTGGTGTAGGAAGCAAAATAGTGTAACGACCTCTATTAGCTCAAATTAGTTCACTTTTGTGGACTAATCATTAGTTGGCCAATGAACTAATAGTTAATTCATCAATTAGTTTTATTGTTTGAATGAGTTAAATCTAATTTTTTTAGTTGCTAATTATTAGTCGATGAAATTCAAACATGTTCTAAATATACTACTTATCGTATTTATAAGCGTACAATTGCAATATTCTGTCACTCCGTTTTGTTGTGGTTTCGCATCAACACCCTTCAAATATATTTTCAAAAGGCTGCTGCTTGGTTGATTTGTTCCATTGTTTCTTTATTTCCGGACGCTGCTTGTAGGAGTAAATTGTACCAGTACTATTTTTTAATTTTTTTACAGATGGATCAGACGCTCAGTACGAGTACGAGCTAAGCTCAGATCAAGTTCGCACCAGATCCTGGGTATAACACACTGCTCTGCTCTCATTGTGACTGGCTTACGCAGCTGCATCTGAACTCTCTGGAGCCTTGTTTCAAGGCCCCAATCCGTAGGCAGGCAGGAACTGGCATTCTGGCAAGAGGTAGAGGTAGAAATCAATCAAGGTCAAGGACATAAACCTAATAAAGTTAGCTCCAGTCTCACTCAGCTCAGCTCATCTCATCTCTTTTGCAATCGGAACCACCATTGAGCAGTGGTTTTCTTGTTCTCTTTAATTTTTTCAAGAATACAAAAGGTGAATCGGCCACTTTCAAAAAAAGTGAAGTGGCAAGAAGCAAGAACACAAAAGGTAAAGCTGAGCTCTCCAGTCTCCACTGTGCAAATCACACGACCACTCTGACTTTTCAGAGCTCTTTGAAATACAAGAATTTCACAGAAATCTTATATGATTTTTACAAGAATTTTTTCAGTACTTTGCAAAATGGCATGTTTCCGAGGGAACGAGAGCAAGAGACACTCTTGCAAGTCAAGTCCTCCTTAAAAGAGAGGCCGCCGCGTCTGCAGCTGCTGCCACTACTGCAAATCCCGACAAGGCGAGGGCAGAAAGGAAGGAGGAAAAGCAGCCTCCCCTTCTACTCCCCTGTGCTCTCATATAGTCATCTTTGACTCCTCCCTTCCAGTCCCCTACCACAGGCCAAAACGCTGCACATTTGAGAGTTCAGACTTCAGACTTTAGACCAAGAAACAAGAACAAGTCCAACACCAATCTCTACAGCTCAGGCCTTCCTCCTCCAATCCATTGCAGCCACCCTTCCCTCAAGAGGAGGCATTGATCACCACAGAGCAATATCCAGGTGTGATGAGCTCTGTGCTCCTGTTCTTACTGCTGCTTTCTGGAGGGAGCTTATGTGGCTGTATAAGGCTTGGCAATGGCGGCTACGAGGACTGGAGGATGGGCACGGCGACTTACATCAAGGAGTCCATGGGCCATCCGCTTAACGATGGTATGTGCATTGTGTAATGTGTTTAAGCTTCTGAATCTTACTTGGTACAATCAAGAACATGCCGTTCTACATTTTCTTTTGATGGAGATTGTGAATGTAGTTTGCAAAGATGATGAATGGGGAGGAGATGGTGTAGTATTGTACAGATCCGGCATAGTGGGCAGGAAAGTTCTAGCAAGGAATCGCAGTAGGAAGCAAGATTTAAGATTCACTGCTCAAAATTTGTTCCTCCCTTCATCTTTCTTCAGATAGATTGTGACCCTTCGAACTGAATATTCAATATAGAGAAATTTTACTACCAGGTGGTATCGGAATTAATTTTGGTACCTTTATCCTGATATTGAAAATTCTGGTACCCCTCAAGAACCATAAAATCACTTGTCAATGTATGTCCCGTTGATGGTAGGGCCATTTTACTTTGATTTGTTCAATGGTAGAAAAATGTTTCATTTACTTTGATATACGTACAATATTGGATTAAGTGAGCCTTAAATTTTGAATCTTTTTTCCTTTAGGTAGGTTGTAGAAAAGCTGAGGCACATTGAATGCATTGACAACAATAGTGATGAGAGGCAATCTGGTACAATGTGATCTTTCCTTGCTGTTACTACTGCCGGTGTAATACACATTAAAATCATGCAGAGTACATTCAGGAATTGCTCCATGGATTAAGTGAAAATGTAACAAACACATGTCAGAACAAAATTCATGGCACCCAACCATATGTACTGCATTTGCTCAGTTCAGTCAGTTGACATCCTGGATTCAAGGACAATAACCTATCGATCTTCACATCCTGTTGGCTATTGGTGAACCTGATCCTTCCCATCTCACTTGATAACGGAGCAAAATTAATTTTTTTGTGTGATGCGATGGTTGTCTGAACTCCGAAACTGAACACCTGATGTGTCCAAGTAACCAACATTGTGGCAGAACAAGATCCATGGTAGCAACCAACCATGCTGCATTTCCTCACATGGCATCCTGTCCTGGATTCAGGGACACCAAACCATTTATCAATCTTCACATCATGTTCTTGTTCCCTAACCCTGAAGTTGACGAGCAAAATTATCTTGGTGCCTGATGAAATGGTTGTCTGAACTCTGAAACTGCAAGGTGGTGGAGCCTGCGGGTATGGCGACCTGGACATCTTCAGGTACGGGAGGTACACCGCCGGCGTGAGCGGCGCTCTGTTCGGGAGGGGCAGCGCGTGCGGCGGCTGCTACGAGGTCCGGTGCGTGAACCACGTCCTGTGGTGCCTGCGCGGCAGCCCGACGGTGGTGGTGACGGCGACCGACTTCTGCGCTCCCAACCAGGGCCTTCCCGACGACTACGGTGGCTGGTGCAACTTCCCCAAGGAGCACTTTGAGATGTCGGAGGCCGCCTTCCTTCGTGTCGCTAAGGCCAAGGCCGACATCGTGCCGGCGCAGTACCGGAGGTATCGTTTCTCCCGCCTTGTTTTTTACATTGATACGATCTCTGAGGCTAAGAGCATCTCCCCTACTTCATCTCCTATAGCTAAATTTAGGGGATTTAGCCTGAAATTCGTCCTCCAGCAGCTCCCCTATTCCATTCCCTTCCCTATCTCATCCCCTACTCCTCTCTCCCCATCCCCCAATCTGGGGGTTCTCTCTCCTCCCCCTATCCATGCCACATCAGCACCGGGAGAAAGAAAGGAAAAAAGAGAAAGAGAGAAGAAAAAAAGAAAATAAAAAAGAAAAGAGAAAAATTAAAAATAAAAATAAAAATAAAAAATTAAAAGGAAAATTTATTTTCTTTATAATTTTTAAGATGTTTTTGAGATCAACTATTTAGATTAATTATAGGATATTTATTTATTTATGAAAAAATAAAAATTCACAACGAAAATATAGTTGTTGAAAATATAACCGTTGTAATTTTTACCGATGAATGATAATAAAAAATTTATCAATCATCAATAACAATAATGATCATACATAATAGTATATATGTTAGAGATATAGCCGTTGAAAATATAGTCGTTAGAATTTTTATTGTTAGATAATAATAAAATAGAGGATTCAAAAATATAGGGAATGAATTTTAGGGAAGCTGCTGGAGATCAAAGTTGTATAGGGGTGGAATCTTTTAGGGTCATCCCCTATATGTGAAGTATAGGGGATGAGTTTTAGGGGAGCTGTTGGAGATGCTCTAACACCGTTTTATAGAATGTCACGTTAGCTTTACAATAAAATGAAATACTCTCTCTCAGTGGAGAGTTTAATTTTACTATTTCCTAGACTAACCAGTGTAATTAAATATAACTAGCTCTCATGAAATACCCTCTCTCTAATAAAACGATTTGACTCTCAATGAGTGTTTCATTTTGTTTTATCTATATTGGAAACGGGTTAGCATCATATCACGGTGATGACACTATTTTGTTCTCTTTCCTCATTAATTGAATGTCATGTCAGCAAACCATCTGATGTGACATGGTAATTAATATCATGAAACACCTCATAAAACCCCATTGTGAATAGCCTAATGCATGTGTTTCACTGTTGTTCTTGTGTTATTGCATGTTATTATTATTTATATCGACACAGTCTCTACTACTACCTTTTAGAAAAAATGATTATTTATCGCTCTCGTGAATTATTTGATTATGATCTCACTCTTAAAAATAATAATATAATTATTTAGTTCAACGATGTAAACATAGTATTCATATAGATGCCAGACGATAGTTGGGCGACGACCTAGTGCCTAGCGTTTATAGGTCCGCCCATTTCTCTTCTTTTTTCCATAGGCATTCTTTTTCTTCTATTCCATGCATTATCTCGGGGTCCCAGGCATACTCCCAGATATAGATGAGCAAACGGGCGGCCCGGCATGGGCCCGTTGAAGCACGGCCCGTTTACGTGAAGCACGGCACGACACGGTTACTAAACGGGCCGTGCCGTTCTGGCCCGTGGGCTTGACATCAGGCCCAAGCACGGCCCGAAGGTAGTTTAGCCGTGCCGGGCGGCCCGATTACCTATTCGGGCCGTGCCAGCCCGTGAATCACAGAAACCTGATTTTCAGTCTAAAAAAATTCCAAAATTCATTAGAATGATCAAAAAATCTAAAATTCAAACCACTTCAAACCATTCCAGAATTTACAATTCACAATTCACAAAATTTCATACAACACAATTTCAAATCCAGAATTTACAAACATTACATCATTTACAAAATTTCATACATGCATTCAACATTCCAAAAGCAACAATAAATATTCACATTTCAAACCATTCCAGAAGCAAACAGAACAAAATTTGAAACATCATATAGGTAATATATTTGAGCTGTCCATAATGGATATTGGCTGCCTCATTAAAAACCTATCTAGGTAAAAACTCACACCTTGTGAGAAAACCCTAGATAGGGAAAAAGAGTACAGCCCAGCTCTATAAGTGTTTAGCACAATTCATCGTCAAGTTTACATAAGACATTACAGTTCATCATCAAGTTTATCACACATTCACACATAACTTTCATCATCGAGACCGAAGTTTGCGTAGAACTCTTGCAGAACCTTATCGTCGACGGTGTGTTGCATTCTGGCATCAGCTGCCTCCCAATCCTTGATGCAGGCCAACATCTCCACCATCTCAGGCTTCAAACGGCGTCGCCGATCCTCAATGATCCTGCCAGTTAAACTAAATGCAGATTCTGAAGAAATGGTAGAAACAGGCACAATAATAATATCTTTAGCTAGGATTGAAAGTACTGGATATGTTTGCTTGTGCTCATTCCACCAGTTCAAGATTTGAAAACTATCACTATATTGGTTCACAGTGTCACTGTCGAGGTAAGTCGACAACTCAGAACCAATACCAGTACCTGATGTTGCTGCCTGTAGCAATGCACTAGCAGAAGTTGTCATAAAGAATGTGGATGAGGAAGATGTAGAAATTCCACTACCAAATCCACTAGTAGAGGTAGATTCAGTAATAGAAGGACCATAGAGTTTACCCCAATCAGTTTCTTTCTTACCAGTAGAAGGCTCCTGATCAGGCATCTGTACTATAACTGAACCAAACTTGTTGTAATACTTGTTAAACAGGTTAGTCAGATTAGACCTAACTTCACTTAAATAAGATGAATAATCAGTACCAACCAATTGAGATAAAAGAGAGAGTGCTTTTGTAAAACCTCTCATCTTAGCCCTTGGATCCATAATAAATGCAAATGCATACAGCATAGGGATATTTTTCCAGTACTTAAGATACTTAGATTTCATGGGGACAACAATTTCTCTAAGCAAATCATCATTTTCATATTTTCTAAGGTGTCCAGCAAAGTCAAGTATGTGATGCAAGATTTTTGTAGAAGTTGGTTGATAAACAGCAGAAAGAGCAACAGTTGAATCATAAAACAGCTCAAGAAATGTAAGAACTTTTTCAGCAATATACCAATGTGCATCAGAAAGAAGAGTCTCACGCTCTGTGGGGTGGTACTGAGTTTGTATAAACACTGAAAATGTGCTTTTGTAAGGAATGAGGTGCTTGAGCATGAGGTAGGTAGAGTTCCACCTCACATCCATATCCAAACCAAATTTGCGGGGGCGAACACCCATACTCATGCAATAGCTTTTAAAAGATGCAATGCGCTGGTTAGAAGAGTTCAAGAAAGCTATGGCAGTTCTAAAAGCATTAAGCCATGGTTTTAGTCGTTTTAAGCTAGCCTTGACAATAAGATTAATGATATGACAAGCACAACGCTGATGTACAAACATAGGACCAACATAAGCAGACAATGTAGGTGACAATTTAACAATGGCACTAGTATTAGAAGATGCATTGTCTAAAGTAATAGAGAATACCTTTTCAGACAAACCATAGGCACTAACCACAGCATGAACACGCTCAGCAATGTTTTCACCAGTATGTGAGCAATCAATGAGTGTAAGAGCAATAATCCTCTTCTCTAATTGCCAGCAATTGTTAACATAATGAGCTACAACACTAAGGTAATATTCTTTAGCATTACCAGACCAAATGTCAGAGGTAAGAGCAACAGATGAAACACATGTTAAAGATTCTATAACCTTACCACGACGTTCAGTAAAGTACTTAGCAATGTCTCTAGCAGTGGTAAACCTAGATACATGTGTAAATTTTGGATTATGAGCAAGTTTTAGGTACTCAACAAATGCAACAGACTCACCAAAGGAAATAGGAAGATCATCTCTAGCAATCAACCTAACCAATTGCATACGAGCAACGAGTGGACAATACTCCCACCCACGAATAGATCCATCAGGGTTAAACTGAAGCATGGACTGAGACATGGCCGATAGAGTACGGGCATGTTTCAGTTTGCAAGCTTTCAGGTGCCGGATCAAATGCCCAGTACCACCAGCAGAATTAGCAGACAATTGAGCCTTACACAGGTGGCACTTAGCGGCGTACCTTACATTTGAACCATCCTGCATTTTGTATAGTGCCTCGAAATCAAGCCACACATAAGAGGTGGATGATCTTGCTCTCTTTTTGCTGCCGGACCGGGCAGAATCTGGAA
Organism: Zizania palustris; assembly: GCA_019279435.1. Classification (NCBI taxonomy): domain Eukaryota; kingdom Viridiplantae; phylum Streptophyta; class Magnoliopsida; order Poales; family Poaceae; genus Zizania; species Zizania palustris. The sequence continues at coordinate 36,620,523 of JAAALK010000080.1, forward strand.
CATTTGGAGTTTGTTCATCCCTAGCCTCTCCCTCACCCACAGTCACATTTGGACTAGGGTTCAAATCATTAGAGTCGGCAATGCCGGCAGTACTACCAAACAGATCATCACGCCCCATGTCCCCATCTTCTGTGTCTCCCAGTAGCCTAAGCTCATGGTTGATAGAAGTCGGGTCATCCCGAGGCTCCATCGCCACCTAGCCGGCGCTACGGTTCCTCAACGACCTACAAGTAAGGCTATGGTTATAAACCCTAAGGGAGTAAGGGCTAAGGCAGTAAGGACATAAGGCCTAAGTGCCTAACCTGTGAAGCCGGAGCACCGCTTCCGCCGGCGGCAACAATCAACCACGAGATTGGCAACAAGTAACACCAGAAAACAGAAAGGCTAGGGTTATCACATGGATCTGCTCACTGAACTACCGAATAAGGCCGACACATCAAAGGACTAGACTACCTAGTAGAGGAGGTCAGGAGGATGAGAGGGTTGATGTTACCGTACACGAGTGCCGATGAGGCGATGAGCAGAGGCCGATGAGCAGAGGCGGAGGCCGAGCAAGGCCGCCTGAACACCTCCGACGAGTGCCACGGAGGTGGACAGGAGGACGGAGCCACAGAGGCGGAGCGGCGGACTAGCGGAGGCGGAGCGGCGGACTGGTGGAGGCCGGAGGGTTAGGGTTAGGTTTCTGGGGGCGGGGTGCGGCGGAGCGGCGGAGGCGGAGCGGCGGACTAGCGGAGGTGAAGCGGCGGAGCGGCGGACTAGCGGAGGCGGAGCGGCGGACTGGTGGAGGCCGAAGGGTTAGGGTTAGGTTTCTGGGGGCGGGGTGCGGCGGAGCGGCGGAGGCGGAGCGGTGGACTAGCGGAGGTGAAGCGGCGGAGCGACGGACTAGCGGAGGCGGAGCGGCGGACTGGTGGAGGCCGGAGGGTTAGGGTTAGGTTTCTGGGGGCGGGGTGCGGCGGAGCGGCGGAGGCGGAGGGTTAGGGTTAGGGTGCGGGGCTGCGGGCGAGGGACGAGTAGGGGGTTTTATACCCCCACACGTGACCTAGCGGGCCTTGTCGGGCCTCGCTCTAAACGGGTCGTGCCCGTGCCGGCCCACCGTGCCAGGGTGTCGGCCCAAGCACGGCCCAACCGTCGTGCCGTGCCGGCCCGGGCCCGATTAGTAATGGGCCGTGCCGTGCTCGGGCCGTGCTTTTTTGGCGTGCTTCGGGCCGGCCCAACGGGCCCGTGCCTTTTGCTCATCTATACTCCCAGAGTCCTAGGTGTCCTTTGTCTCAAGCGACAGACGTTTTCCTCTAGACTCAGGTGGCCGAGTGTTCCCCTCCCTCTCATGCCCTCCGGTCGCGCATGCCCATCCCTTTCTCTTCTCCCTGCCGTAGCATTCCCCTCCCTAGCGTGCTGTTCCTCTGTCACCGGATCTAGCCACGTGTGTGCCTCCCGTCACTAGATCTAGCCGCGCGCATGCCTCACGTCACTGGATCTAGTCACTTGTCGCCTCCCCCGCACCATTGGGCCGTGTTTCCAGTCACCAACAGCCTCGACGCTACCGTGGTCAACTGCCTAGCACCACAGTTGACCACTTAGGCACTTGGGCCGCCTAGCTCACAACCTAGAGGGAAATCGCAATGGCAGGTCGGCTGTCGGCACATAAATTGGTGCCTAGACGGTGCCTAGCGCTACCTTTTAGAACACTATTGATGCAGCCTATTGTTATAATACAATCTGTAACTCAAATTATAGTAATCGAATGAGCTAGTAGAACTCAATTTTTTTCAGCTATTAATACCCAATTAACATTGGTGAAAATTACTTTGCATCCCATACCCAAATTATATCCTCTTCCCATACGAACATTTCATTTTGAGGGTCATTAGAGTCTTTTGCCATCTAAATACAATAATCTAGACTACTGATAATTTAGGTTGTCAAGCAGCATATAGCTTATTTTTCTCTAGGTTCTAAGACAACTTATTATAATTCTCATTTATAAGCTACAATATAATACAATTGGTTGAGATGTGTTTCGTTTTTCAGAGTTTTCATTGCGCGTATTCTAACGGTATTTTTTTAACGAACATAAGGTATTCAGTTACTGCACACAAACTGTCCTTGATTTGCACACCGCTCATTGATCTCTTCTAGCGTATCATTCTGCAGCTAGCTGATGTGTGGACATGATTATGTAAGAGCGTGGCGTTATCATTCTTGAGTTGTGCATTTGGTGTTCGGTTTTCTTGACTGGAGCAGTGCTGCTTACCTGCTTTTGCAAAAGTTCAGAATGATGCTTGATCATTGGAGATGGAACACATAATATGTGGAACACTGCATGTTTCCAGCAACTTTGCATTGAGTAAAGAGCAGCTTTAGATCTTTAATCCATGCTGCTTTCCCCCTTTTTAAATTTGACTTGTTCCTGTTAATTATGAGTACCTCCACAGTTTCAGACAAATGGCATGAGTATGTCCCAACTGGTGATGCAAGAGTACACAGCAAGTATCATTTCTAGAACTACTATTGCTAGTATATGATAAGATTGTTGGAATAGTCCATGTGCTTGAGATAGCTGATCCAAATTAAATAGTGGAGTTGTTCACCTCTTAGGATAGTTTTTGGACTGCTGACATATCTTTATCCTAGTATGTGTCGAATGTTGGATTAATTTGTCGTAAAGCGGGCCAACAAAAATTAGGCTTTGCTGCCATCTACTCAAACCCTTTATCTTAAATCAAGCAGCAAAAGGTCTTTGGAATGCATAGTTTTTGAAAGATTTTTGATAGAATTCATTTCTTGTATTTTGAAAACCGTGCAAAATTTGTTAGGCATTGTGGTCTGTGTCCCGTGCGTCATGTGCGTTGGTTAGTTACATCGTGCGTCTGAATCATATAGATCATGCACGAGATGGTCGTCTGTGGAGGTTAGAGCCTCGCCTGCGATTGCCATTTTGATTATAGCATTTTGATTATAGCATTGCAATACATAGAACGGCGTTTGTCGCCGGGTGTTCGTGCGCCATTAATTTGTGTTCTGAGTTCACGCACTGTTCATCTGGGGCGGAGTTCAATGGAGCCAAGGGGTGGAGCTCAATGGAGCCACAGGAGTTTCTAGGAACCCTTCAAAAAAAATTAGTGTATATTAGCAATCTAGCTCCGCCACTGTACCTCTCACCTCTTCTGATCTTGGGCATTTGGGTGTATATGTGCACCTAGAAAAATTCTGGATTTCAAATTGAGGCCCAAGATGTTTCCCTCCTTTTCGGCTTCTGAGTTTCATGTTACTGACCATTGGTCAGTGGTGGTGCAGGGTGAGCTGTGACAGGGCCGGCGGCATGCGGTTCACGATCACCGGCGGCGCCAGCTTCCTGCAGGTGCTGATCACCAACGTGGCGGCCGACGGGGAGGTGGTCGCCGTGAAGGTGAAAGGGTCGAGGACCGGGTGGATACCGATGGGGAGGAACTGGGGGCAGAACTGGCAGTGCGATGCTGACCTCCGGGGCCAGCCGCTGTCGTTCGAGGTCACCGGCGGGAGGGGGAGGACGGTCACCGCCTACAGCGTCGCGCCGCGGGACTGGATGTTCGCGCAGACCTTCCAAGGCAAACAGTTTGTCGAATAGATTGTAATTATAATTATATTTTACGATATCTCAAAATTTAGTGACTGTGAAATCTGTGACGATCTAATGCCTTATATTTAATATCAGTGATTTATTATCTCATAGAGATAATACCTTATATAACCTTCCTTTAATACGTGAGCCCGTATACATACAATAATTAATTTACTTTCTTGCATATTAATTGTTGCATGTATTAAAAAATAATCAATAAACTTTTCACGTGAAAGACATGTATGCAAATTGTTTTTCATAATCAAACTGGTTAGCTAATTTTTCTAATTATTTATATTAAATACACTTAATCAATGATTTAGATTAATTTTAACTATTAGCTTTCTAACACTATTACCTTTGTAACAGGTAAAAAGTAACTGTTTGACTTCGATTCTGTCTGGTCGGAGGATGAGAACTGTGTTCGATCTGCTCACCATTTGAAACGAAATTATAGAGCTATTACTTTTGTAGGTTTGTCAAAAAATTTGACCAATCAGATCATTCGTACGGTACCTGTGGTAGTGGTCCAGTCATATATTATTTACTCCCTCTGCCATTTTTTTATTTCTATTCTTTGGACTTAAAAAAAACTTTGTTTTACGTTCTTACTGTTTTTCAACTTTAACGGTTTTATTCTTTCAATCCCTCTTATATCGCTTTATAATAGTACTGTATTATCTTATTAATAAAAAACTTTGATCTTTTATGATTTTTACACAACTCTAACTCTAATATTATAATCAAAGTTTATATGATAAAATAAATTAATTTAAAATTTTCTAATATTATAACCAAAGTTTATATAATAAAATAAAATAGTTTAAAATTTTATTTTTAGTATACAATAAAAAGGTTAAATTGCTTACATAAATACCCTCTCTTATAACCTAAGGCTAAGATTTCTTCGAACTATGTTTAACCAATCAACTATACAAAAATCTTGAACTCATAATTAATTTATCAATTTTACCCTAATGTAAAATGTAGTTCAACCAGCTACGTAAAAAACCCGTATCTAATTAATTTATCGATTTTACCCTAAATTTATAAAGAAGTGACAAAAGTCATTTACTCTCATAATTAATTTATCGATTTTACCCTAAATTTAAATTTTTATAGTACACAGGAGTAGAAATAAATAAATAATGGCGTAAAAAAGTACTCCGTGTAGGGTACACAATAAACAAGATAGAAAACAGTGCTCCTGGTTGGACATGTCATGTAGCATATCAAGCAGGCTTGCATGATCAGTTCGCGAGACCTGGAGGCTGCAGCAAATGAATCATCAGGTGAACATGCAAACGGCACTGGATTTCACGTTCACTTAGGCGCAAAACATGCGGTGAAGAATTGTTTGGGCACACACTAGCGATGGATGATCACGCAGCATGCAATCATAGCACAGGAAATGTTTCGTTTGCCTGCAAGCATCTATTGATACGGTCGAGCTGGTTTGATAACAGACAGACTGATGTACACGTTCCAACACCAAAAAGCTACCAACTTTCGTGAGGCACACCACTTACAGACGAGCGGTGGAGAAAACTACCGCAGAAGGATGCATATATATATATATATATATATATATATATATATATATATATATATATTATTGATGAGTCATAATGTACATTAGTAACGTACATGTGTTGAGAGAAATAGTTTTTCCCTAACAAGGGTCAAATGACGACGAGCTCCGAAGCCTTCGGAGATTTTGAAGGCCAGAGCTTGTTGGGCTAGTGGGGCCTGTAATCAGGCTCCACCCCCCATTCGAGCAAAGACCACCACGAAGGCCAAAGAACCGCAAGGCTCAAAGACAGACATCAAAGGCACACGCGAGGCCTCCTTTAGGCCCCCTACGAGGACCACTCCGAAACACTCTAAAAGGTCTCCTTCCGAAGACTACTCCGAAGCCCTCTCGGAGGCCCCTCCTTTGGAAGAGCCCTCCGAGGCCTCCCCCGAGGCCCTCAGACGAAGACCCTCTGACGAAGTACTCCAGCTCAGGAGCTGTAAAATATCCCAATACCATTGTAAAGCGAGTAGCAATACCAGGGGCCCCTGCCCTTGATGTTGATACATAACCACCATGTCTGTAAAGCCGTAAAGCTGCACGTGTACATGAATAGTTCTTACCGTTTTATCCCTACAAAGCCTAAATAGCAAGGCACTGTAAGTAGAGGGTAGAATCGGCTTTTCCTTTACTTTCTTGCATATATAAGCAGAGCACCACCCTTGTAACAGGGGGACAACCCCATAGTGAAAATACTACAAACTGGATGTAGGGTTATTATCATCAGATGAGGCCTGAACCAGTATAAGAATCCTCTCTTTCTAAAAAACCTTGAGGTTCATGTCTACACCCCTATTAAAGAAATATGCTTGTAGCTAACGCAATTGCTACAACAGTTGACATCGTCCGTGGGGATCCTAGTGCTAAAAGCTAGTTTCTCTGCCACCATTTGCATCTTGGAGCACACCCGTGAAGAAAGCTGCGGAGCCCTATGACCTCTCATGCACCCTTCGTCAAGGGGCTCCGTACACACGCCGAAGGCCTCCTATCCTTCCCTTCCAGTCTCGGGAGCCCTAGGGGCTACGAGGCAAACTTCCAGCACTAGTGCGAAGCCCTTGGTCTCCAGACCCTGCTAAGCTTCCGAAGGTGCGTACACCTATCCCCCATTACTACCTCCGAAGCCTCGATCCACCTTATTAGCGATCGAAGTTTCACATCATTTTATCGAAAATCCGAAGCCTTGCTTCGTCGTATCGCGGTCCGAAGCCTTGCTTCATCGCATCGAATTCTGAAGCCTTGCTTCGCCTAAAAAACAGAAGCCTTGCTTTGTGAAGCTACACGGTGCCCCTGGGCCCGTAGCAATAAATCAAAGGACTCCGAGCAAGCACTTGAATCTTCCAGCTATCTGGTGTTATCCGCTCCACCGTTATCATTACACAACACCTCCGGGCCCATAGCGATATAAAAAAACAGGATTTCGAGCTACGACTCGAAGCATCCTGGGGACTCCGAGCTCGCAACTCGATGCGTCCAAGGATTCTGGGCCCTGGCCTGAAGCATCCGAAAGAAAAGAGTCAAAGGTGGCTCAGAGTCGAAGGTGGCTCCAATAATCCGGTGTGATCCGCACCATTCTCTTTCTATAAACAAGTTCTAAAGCCTTGCTTCGCCTGCTAAGCATATCCTGAAGCCTCGCTTCACCTTTTAAATTCAAAGCCTTTCTTCGCCTAATCTGATGTAAGCCCCGAAGCTTTGCTTCGCTTATCGTAAATAAATCTTCGGAGCCTCACTTCGATTATCGTAAACAAATTCCCGATGTCTTGCTTCATTTATCATGAACGAATTTTCGAAGCCTCGATTCTCCTATCATATACCCCAAAGCCTCGCTTCATCCACAAAATCTTTTCAGTACCCATGCGATTTAATTCATGCGTTCGAGGCCCCCGGGCCGAACATACCCTCCGCAGCACACACCGCGTCGAGCCAGTACGTTACGATCGCATGCGCTAATCGATCCGGAGCCCACGCAAAGCCTCCGAACATTACGATTACGCGCACCGCCTATGCTGAAGTCCCTAGCCACCACGCGCAAGGGGGGACCGATGACCGTGCAATTTGGAATACTCATATGTGCGAGGGGCTATGTGTGCGAAGCATGTTCCGCTGTTCGTACAATCCCAAGTCAAGTGACCGAAAAACCCAGACAGGTCATAAGAGATTCAAAGTTCGAAGCTCCCTCTGCATTTCTAAGCTGCATCGTTGCATGATTGCATGCACCGGCTACGCCGAAGTCCCTAGCTGCTACGTGCAAGGGGGGACCGAGGACTATGCATACGAAGTATGCTTACGATTCATTTTATGTGCGAAGCGTGCTTATAACTCTTCGTTCATTTATGCGAAGTGCAAATTAATCACGCATACGCCTCATTTATTATTTTTGCGAAGTACCAAATTGATCTCGTTCACACAATAACGAAGTACAATACAACTACAAAGTATACTTGTACACCTCAAGGCAACACTACGAGTAAGCATTATCTAAACCTAAGAAAAAGCGGACTCGAGGCCCCGACAAGTTTGATCCTTGCTTGCTTCTCTTTCGAGTAGGCCCCCCTTGGCTGGACGAAGCCCCGTCGGAGCCATACCTCCCACGGCCAGATTGTCCACGCCAAGAAGCCCGCAAAACCCTCCTTTCCTCTTGCAGGTCGGGCCAAGTCCGAAGTGCGGGTAGCTCCATATCGAACACAAAAAAGTCCAGGACTTCGTCACCTCGCGAAGGTACCTCCGAAGGCTGGACCACCTCACCATCTAGGATTGTCTCAAACCCGCTTAAGTCTGGCGAGGACGAAGAGCTTCGAAGGGGCTCCACCTTCATGAAGGATAACAGCTCCCGGGCTACCTCGGGTATGACTTTGCCGCTAAGACCCCGCAACATCTTAAACTGAGGAGGGCCTTCGGACCTAGCTACCTCGAGTACTACCCAGTGCTGACAAAGCGCCTCCAAATCCTCAAGTACTTCGATGTCAATATCTGAAGGCTGAGCCTGGGCAGGTAAAAAACACCCCCACATTTCATTAATAAACTGATAAGTTTGTATTACAGGCCTATGACTAAGTATTAAAAAGTGAAGCCTAAAAGAGTCTAAACCTTCAGAGGTAGAGGGTTTGACCCCGAAGGCGGGATCCGTAGCCCCGCTCGACGTGAGCAGCTGCCCCCTCAAGCTCGAGGACCACTTCATGCACCTGGGCCCTCCAAGGCTGGTGAAGGCGACGCCACACTCCATGGACCTCGGTGCAAGCGAGATCATACGAGGCCCTCCAAAGGCCATCGGTGTAACGAAGGTGGCCGTGTCGAGGTGCTGGCACCCCGCTTCGTGAAGCAGTTGCAGCACTCCTTGGCCAACCACTCATCCCGCCATCAGCACAAATCCTGTCAAGGTTCCCTCCGTTACAGACGTGGACATTTGTAGAAATTTGAGGCGATCCCCGATCGGGTCCTAGTCGTCGAAATTCGGAGCCTAGCAGCAGTCCCCAAGCGCTCTAGGACTCTGGTCAAGGCAGAGGTAGCCTCGTCGACCCCTCGCATGATGACAGCCTCCAAAGCTTGTCGGTCCGAGCGGAGCTCATAGTTCTCCGCCGACAGCCTCACGTTGACCTCTTCCGAAGCTTGGAGCACTCGGTGAAGCCTCTCGATCTCCGAAGCCATCTTCTCCTAGGCTTTGGTCGCCCTGCTTCGGCCTTCGCTGCCTCGGCCGCCTCTTCGGCCTGCCGCTACCGTTGGTCAGCCTTAGAGTCCTGGCGTCAAAGGTTTTCAACTCCCTCCATCATAAAGGCCTCCTGGCGACCCATGAAGGCAGCAACCGTGTGAGTCAATGCGAAGGCCTGGCAGGAACAAAAGGAGCCATTGGTATCAAGAAAATATAAGTGTACAAAATCCCTTGCGAGGTCACGCCTACCTGCAGTAGAGCTTCCTGAGCGTTTGCGAGGAGGTCTCCATGGGTATTGCGGCTCAACTGTGCCACCAAGTCACTCCTCGTCAGGGCCTCACTGCAGGCAAAGTAGGCATTCACCACCGCCTCCGCAGCTGCCCCCAGCGCAAGAAGGGGCCTCACGAGAGGCGCCTGGACTTGGACGGACGCCCCAGGGGCCGGGCTCCGATCCACAATCTCTACGAATTTGTCCGAGGGCTCCGGTGGAATCACTTTGTCCAGATTGGCTCCTCCGTCGCCCTCGTCCGAAGAGTCCCCTTCGGACCCCCCCTCGCTGCTCTCATCGCTACCCTCGTCACTTTCGGAGGTTTCCTCTACATCAGCGGCTTTAGGCCTTGCACGCTTGGCTCCGATAGCATCTAAAAAGAGATCCAGACACAAGTTAGCATGGAAGCATGAGAAGGAGAACAGATCCAGAAGGGTACCTTCGCTCTCCTTAATGGGAGAGAGTTTTGCATACTCCGAAGTCACGAAGAGCCCCCCTAGTATCTTTGATGGACTTGCAACTCCTCGAACTCCAAGCCTACGGAGGCCGATCCTAGAGCCACTACCTCCAAGCCCGTGGTGACCACTGTTGGCTCCAAGCCCGTGGTCGCCGCTTCAGGCCCCGAGCACTCGACCTCCACACCTGGCGCCGCTGCAGGTCCCCCTCCGAGCATAGGGCTCAAAGGCCGCTGCCCCACCGCATCAGGGGCTTCGGCGGTCGAAGGGGCCTCGACATCCATGGCCTCCAGGAGATCCCCCGAAGTTTTTGCCGTCTTCGAAAGACCTTCGAGACATCGAGGCAACAAACCCCCCGGCTCATCATTGTCCACCCTCTTTCGCTTCAGGCCCTTTCTCGAAGGCGTCGGGTCTGTGAACCGCGGGAGATCTTGAACCCCTTCGACGCCCAGCCAGGTCCATACCCGGTTGTTGCATTCCCAAGACCCCACCAGGGTGAGCCTCCGGCTCTGCTCGTTTGGTGTTAGGGGCCCCACGACATGTTCGACCGATATGATGGCCTCCTCCAGTGCCCACACCTCATGCGCGGTTGCATCAACGAAGATCGACGGTCAGTCACAGGCATCAAGAAGAAATAAAGACATCTTGAAGCCTTACCAAGGAACTCCGAAGACACACCTCTCAAGTCGTTCGAATCTGGGGCTCCCAACAAGTACTTCGACCAAGAGCACGCAAGGGGACTGATCCAAAGGGTGATAAACTCCTTGTATAAGTCTCTCATGCTCATCCTCTGGGCCACCCTTCACATCAGTTCAATCCGAGACTGGATGGTCCCGGAGTCTGACGCCACCTTGGCTTGGCAATGGTACGAGATGAGGGCGTTGGTGCTCCGAAGGGGGAGTCCTCGCCAACTGTAGCATAGAACAACTCCTGATCCCACCTCGAGTACCATCAGTTGTTCACTGCCCTTGCCAAGAAGACATCCGCTAACTCCTTGCGAAGTTGAAAGTTAGAGCTACCAAAGGCCAAGGCTCTCTCCACGCCATTCGCCCCCTTCTTTTTCTTCGGCTGGCAGCTGGCATCATGTTGAGATGCGAAGACGTCCACTCACCCTTCGTACCCCTCGACCCTCATTGCCCACTCGAAGATGGCAAGCCGAGCCACGACATTCAGAGACAAATGAGGGAGCTCGAAGTTGAACATATTCAACACTTCGGCTAGCATACCTTCGGCTGGAAGCCCGAGCCTGGCCTCGAAGAATGCTTCGAAGACCACTATTTCATCTTGCCGAGGCCTCGGAATAGTCTCGGACCCCGGCACCGAAGGCTAACTTCGGCGAAAACCTTCCCAGCGCAAACCCGCTGGATGGACCCCTCCGTGGAGGCCGTGGCCTGTAGCTCTAAGGTTTGCTCGAATTTGTCCTAAGGCAAACAAAGGTCGAATGCCTCGAGGTGCCTCGCCGAAGGCTCACCACAGCCATGGCCGCGGCCGCTTGGACTTGGATGGATCTCGACCCCCCGCTCAAGGCGGGTGCCTTCTTCGATGAAGTCTTCTTCGACATCATGCTAGGGGCTCCGGGCACAAAGGTGCTAAGGGCTACGGGCAAGAAGGCGCTAGGGGCTCCGAGCATGGAGGTGCTAGAGGCTCCAGAGAAGAAAGCTAGAGGCTCAAAGGGTGGCTAGAGCTCAAGGAGGAATAAAATGCGCAGGCGCGTGTGGGACGGCGGGGCGCCGGTGGCCTTTTATAGGTGGTAAAAGCCACTGTGTGCCCCCGCAGTCAAATTTTTTTATACCCATAGACCACACCCTGCAGTCCATTACTAGTGGGGCCAAGATGAGAAGCGTCGCACCTTGCTTGGAAGAGGCGCGGTTCTAGACTGTTGGCTCCCAGAGCCGTTTGGGCTCTTGAGGATATCCCATCTACCCCGACCATTGGACCCCAGCACCGTTTGGGCTCCCGAGGACATCCCATCCGCTTCGGCCATTGGCCCCCAGCACTGTTTAGGCTCCCAAGGGCATCCCATTCGCTCCGGTCGTTGGCCTCTTGCGTTGTTTGGGCTCCTGAGGACATCTTGTCTGATCCGGCTAGATGTTTAATGACTGTGCGATTCAAAGCTAGCCTCTGAGGCCAAGCTCCAAAGGCTTACCAACCATGGACACCATTCTATGAGTGTCATTTGCCCTAGTGTGCACGCACCCCTTCGCTCTGAAGGGCTACGTGCGAGGGGCTACTGTTGGGGGAAATAGATTTTCCCTAACAAGGGTAAAATGACGATGAGCTCCAAAGCATCAGAAGATTTTGAAGGCCGGAGCTTGTTAGGCTAGTGGGGCCTGTAATCTGGCCAAGGAACCGCGAGGCTCAAAGTTAGACATTGAGGTCACACGTGAGGCCTCCTTCAGGTCCCCCGATGAGGATCACTCCAAAGCCCTCTCAAAGGACTCCTTCCGAAGACTACTCTGAAGCCCTCTCGGAGGCCCCCCCTTTCGAAGGGCCCTCCGAGGCCTTCCCCGAGGCCTCAAATGAAGACCCTCCAGCGAAGTACTCCGGCACAGGAGCTATAAAATATCCCAATACCACTGTAAAAGTGAGTAGCAATACTAGATGTCCCTTCCCTTGATGTTGACACATAACCACCATGTCTGTAAAGCTGTAAATCTACACGTGTACATGAATAGTTCTTACCGTTTTACCCCTACAAAGCCTAAATAACAGGGCACTATAAGTAGAGGGTAGAATCGGTTTTTCCTTTACTTTCTTGCATATATAAGCAGAGCACCACCCTTGTAATAGGGGGACAACCCCATAGTGAAAATACTACAAACTGGACGTAGGGTTATTATCCTCAAAGGAGGCCTGAACCAGTATAAAATCCTCTCTCTCTCTAAGAACTCTTGAGGTTCATGTCTAAACCCCTATTATAGAAACATGTTTGTAGCTAACACAATTACTACAACAACATGTATCGTTACCCTTATCGTATTAGTAAAGTCCTATCATTAATGACGTATAAATATCCATCACTAAAGGGTCTCTCTAGGTCCACGCCTCCTACAACATGCCCTCTTTCAGTGACGGGTAACATTGTTTACCCTTTACTAAAGGCCATCTTTAATGATGGAGAGTACTTTACACACGTCACTATTGTGATCTTTAGGGACACGCCGCCAATTTCACCCATCACTAATGTTATGGTCATATTAAAAAAATAATTATTTTTAGACAACATCATAAATAGGTCATATGTAGTGACGAGAGTACTTTACACCCGTCACTATTGAAGTTCATCTATGAGGATCGTCTTCATATTTCGGCATTTCTCTCTTTGCCATCTAGGGATAGGACTCTATGACCAGCACTTATGCTGGTTGTGAAGGCTCTAGTGACCCGGCGAATGCCAGAGTTATCCGTCTTCTCAAGGCGATGGAAAATTTGCATTCAAAGGCAAGAGATGATGCTGCTGAGAAAGGAGCACAAGTGGACCATCTCCAATATCAGAATGAGCAGCTCAAGCGTCAGATCAAGGAAATGAAAGAAGAGAGAACTCACATTCCAAGTCGTGGACCACACATCCAAAAGACCACAAGGAAGTCTACTCATCGTCCGCATAGCCGAAGGAGTCCAACACTAGTGCCTTCCCCGATACTACTAGAAGGTAAAGATTACTACAGAATTCAATGGGTTGCCGTCTCCATGAAAGAAGAGGAAGATGAAGAGCTTGAGCCCATGGCTAAAGAGAGGATTGAGAGTGTCCCGAGTAATGGTCACTAGGAGATCATTTGCTTGAGGTGCATATGAGCTCCATGGGTATTAGATACTTGAGTTAGTGAGTCATGTGTTTCTGGAATATGCTAGTAGAGTCCATGCTAATGTATGAGGATAATTGTTATCTTGTTCCTTGAATAAATATCGTTTGCATTTAATTAATAAGTACGACTTGTTATGTGAAACTATTTGCTTTATGACGATGTTGTTCAAAAGGGTCCCTAATCTTGTCATCATGTGGAACAGTGATGATACATGGATTAGCACATCCGACTGATTAATGATTGTGTTTCACAGATCATAGACATAGAGATGTCAAATCAGTGATGTGGACACATGTTGGTGAACATGGTGTTGGACAGACCCACTTGAGATACTACTGAGATTGTTATGTGCCAATAGTTGTCATCTCAATTGTTGTACCTGTAGAGTCCTTGGACCTAAGATAGTCATTTGATTCCAGAATGCGTAGTGACACACTTAGATGCTTCCTAACGCTATTATGTAAAAGGGTAGTAATAAGGGTTGTTTCTAGGTGTGTTATGAAATATGTCTTGGGATGTGAACGGTCAAGATGGAATTTACCCCTCCTAATAATGGGAGAGTTATCTCTGGGCCCCTTGAGGTATTGGATTAGAAAAGTGCATGGCCATGCCACTATGACTAAGGAGTTAGTCATGATTTAAATCCGATACTTGATCGAGTGAAATGTAAAGTTAACTAACAAGGGTGGCACATATCTCGCCTTGATCTTGACTGACAGCGCATGGTGAAGGGACTGGTGCTTGAGTATATCAAGGTTCATGAAAATTTGATTTTGTACGCTTTCGGGGGTCAATATGTGCTGCTAGGTAACGCTATTGATCGGTGAGTCGGAAATGGTTCCCGGTAAACAACCGTTAGTGTATGAACCTATCAGGTCACACACTTAAGGGGATGGATTAAAACATGCAAAGAATTGGTTCTTGTGCGAGTGGGAGTTTAAAGGATATGCCCAAGAAAATTCCATGGATCGGAAGTTCCGATAGGAAGTATCAGAAATTCCAGTTATTTTCTGGTCTCGATACAGAGAGCAAATGTTGATTCAGAAGTTTTGATATGGTATCGGATGTTCCGAAGAGCCAGAAGTTTTGATTCGGAATCGGGGAATTTTGTACTAATCGGAAGTTCTGAGGTGGGCGATAACAGATTAAATCTTTTCCGTGTCGTACTGTATCAAGAGACCTAAAATACCCTGTCGAAAGTTCTGATCTAGGATCAGAAGTTCCGACGTGGGCAAACATATTGGATCTGTTATGATTTTTAGGGTTTAGGGAAGAGCATGACCCAGGGGCTCTCAACCTTATATAAGGAGAGGAGGAGGACGTCTTGGGGCAAGCAATAAGCCTAGATTAGACCTAGCCACCCAAGAGTTCTCTCCTTCCTTTCTTGATCTCAAACATTGAGGTCAAGGATCCCCGTCTCTCACGTGCGATGCTAGCACGCTGCCGTGGGAGGTACTCCATCCCTATACGTGTGGACTCTGTAGAGGCGTTGCTCCAACAACGACGCTCGTGAACATCTACATACGAATGATTATGGTGTCTTCATCAATTGGATCGACGAAGGACAACAAGGATGAAGTGAGGAGAATCTTGACGTGCTGCTCTAACATCTTCTTCCGCTGCACCTAGCGCGTCTTGTGCTAGAAGGTACCGATCTATGATCTCACACGCGCATGAGCCTAAGGCCATAGGGCAGAAATTTTGAATTTGTCGACTAGCGTAGCTTCTCTATTCCCCAACAAGGTACACCAATCTACCCTAGTTCTTTCCTTTACCCAGAGTCTATAAAAATCCACACAAAAATATCATTGTGTTTATCGTAGTTTTGGTTTTCCGTTGTCCAAACCTTTTTGAGCCTTTCCTCTAGTTTATTCTCAGTTTTTGCTTTGTTGAGTTTGAGTCCGAGTTCAAGTCTAGTTGCTAGTTTAGAGTCACGGTCTTGGAGTCTAGTTTGAGTTTTGTTTTATCGCAAGAGCCTTCCTTGAGAGATCGAGTTCATCTCGGTTTTGGATTGCAACCGCCTTGTGTCATTTGTCCCGTATAACAAGCTTGTAGTTAGGTTGCAAACCGCGTTGTGTTAATTGCCCTACATCGCTAGCCTCCTTGTTTTAACCGCAAAACCTATTATAAGTTTGCCGAATAGAGAAGGGTTTAGATTAGAGTCCTCTATTTTGCACCCTGTTCGATATAGCAGCCATAACTTCCGCATACTGTAACACCCTGATTTTTTCAAAATAAATTAAATTGAAGAAAAATTAAAAATTTTAAATAAATTAAGTTTGAATAATAAAATGGTGGAAAATAATAAAGAATTAGAAATCTTAAGGAAGAATTAAAATGGAGTAAATAAAAAATTTTGGAATAAAAACATTTAATAAAGTTTGAACCAAAAAGAGACAAATGAATAAAAACCATGAGAAATAATTCAAGATTTGGGTTAAGGAATTTTTATTAAGTTCTCTAAGTCAAAATAAAATTTTAGGAAATTTTCTAAATTTTTAGGACCTTTGCAACTAGCATAGAAAAATATAAATTAATTTTGGGAATTATTTTAATTGGAAAAACAAATTTAAATCCTAGTGGGCCGCCTCCATCCTTTCCCTCTCTAGGCTGGCCCACCCCAACTCTCACGCCTCATTGACATCCAGGACTCATTTGTTAGTCTCCACTCCCCTCCTTCCCACACGCGCCCTCACTCCCTCCTCTATCTGACTGCCCGAGCCCGCTTGTCGGTGCCGCTGCCCTGCACCCACGCCCACCTTTCTCCCGCTGCCACCCGGGCCCAGCTGTCGGCGTCGTTACCCCACTCTTGCACCCCTGACCGGTGGACCCCGCATGTCAGGACCTTCTTCCTCGAAGGGATTTCCCCCAAATCCCCCCCGACCAGAACCATTGCCATCCAATCTTGCCATCGTCGTGCACCATTTGCGAAATTGATCCAGTCATCCTCCTCCCCGATGCCCAACGATCACCTTTCCCCAAAACCCGACGTTTTTTCGTCCCGATTCAGTGAACTCGTATGTATGGAAACCTCGCCGGAGCTAATCTCAAAATTCTCTCGGGTTTCCATCTACGCGCCTTCCTTTTACCCCGTCGGTGACCCCTATAAAGCCCCTGGTGTCCACCGCATCCCAAGCATGTCAAGGACCCTCAACCCTCATAGACCATAGCTCCACAAAGCGTTTTGCGCCACTGCCGCTAATTCTGCTTTGGTCGCCGCTCGCCGTCGCTTGAGGGCTCCATCTACCTCACTGTCGGCACTAGCGTGACTGCCATCGTCCGCCCGCCCTTAGCCCCGTCTCTGTTTGTCCTATCAATCGTCGAAAGGCCGCTGTCACCAGCAACCCGAGGAGACCTCGCCACCCTTGCTCGTCGTCGGCCACGACTAGACCTTCCCAAGCCCCATCTCCGGTATAACCTTGACCCCCACAGTATTCTTGTTCCATTTTTTTACTTCCCGTTCAAGCCCTAGTACCTCGCCGTCGCCGCTAGCTCCGTCGCCCCCCACTGCCATCACCGGAGACGAAGGCCCTGTGTCGTATCCCTCTCGCGCATGCCGGATTCAATTTGGACCATCGGTTCTATGGCGAACAGTTTAGATTAAATCTCTGGTAGGTTTAATCTGGGCCATCCATCATCTACGAATCGGTATCCGGTGATCCCAGCCATCGAATTTCACTTAAACACTGCTCCTCGATCACAGCCGTCCGCGCGTACCCCTTCACCCGGATTTAATCTCCACCATCCATTTTCAATTAAAGCTTCCCCGCATGCCCCGTCGTGATCCTAGTTGTTGGATGCAGATCCGAGGGCTGTGATCGCTCCAGTACACCACACTAGAACACTGGTTCACGGTGGACCTGACTCACCGTGGACCAGATCCTGTTTCTGATTTAAAATAAATTTCAGAAAATGTTTTAAACTTCAAAAATTCATATCTTCTTCATTTTAACTTCAAATTTCACCATTCAAATTCCAAAAAATCCCTCTTTTTATTCTCTACAACTTAAACCAATTTAATTGAAATATTTGTACTGTTTATTTTATTGATTTTAATTATTATTGTTCTCGTTTTGGGTGCCGAGAAGATTTCGAAGCCGCCGAGGAGCCAGAGTTTTACCCCGAGGTTCCACCATCTCCATTCATTGATCAAGGCAAGTAACAACCCCAATTTTGATCATATTGAGCCTATGTTTTAATTAAATAATGCTATAACCCATAGGATATAAATGCATTAGTCTAATTTTAAGCCTTACACTATATTTATTAGATCCCATGACCTTGATGTGCAAACCCAAGCCATGTTATTGAACCTATCTTCCTTGTCACCTTTACTATTAAATATTAGTTAGTATCCAAAGTATCGACACAACTGCTATAGGCTAAGAATGAGTCATAGGATAGAATGGTCACTTTTACTCTATTATATTTCTCGGTATATTTCTCATCTCTTGGAATTCAGAAGGACCTGGAAAATTGGTTAAGTACGTTAGCATGATGGGTTCCTGGTACAAGTGAGAGCATTGGTTAGTCGTACCCGGGAAACTATAAGGACCAGTCTGTGGGATCTGCTGTGAAGCACTTCCGTACTAATAACAAGTCTAATGGGTAAGGCCTAACTAGAAGTATGGAGCGTTCCAACCCGATGCACCAAGCGGAGGGACAAGTTGCATCAGTGGATGGCTTGTACCGACGAGGCACAAAAGGGGACACAACGTTGGTCCAATGCGTTGGTGCTTCGGCGAAACCTAGTGGGTTGTCCTCGAGTTGGTGCGTTTCATAGTGAAGGTGTTGATAGCAAAAACTAACTTTAATGGTCAAAATTGTCAAAATATCACTTTTTGGTAATTTGGGCCAAAAATATGCCAAGACCTGGCATAGGCCAGTCTGACCGTCCATGTAGGCCCGGTCAAATTGGCCATATGGGTCTAGGTCAGACCGGTCCACTCTGTATCCAATTCAAATGAGTTGATTTCGGGTCAGTTTTATCTCTAATTAATTTTTGAAGACTTGGATCCATATCTAAGTCAAATTAGAGTCTAGGCACATCATGTCCAACCCCTATAAATATAGAGGCAAGGCCTATTCAAGGGATGTCTCCCCCAAAAAACCCCTAATAGATCCAATCTATTATTTACCTTGAATCACACTTTACTTTCAATCTACTTCCTTGCTCTAGGATTAGCTTAGCACGTCCATCTTTGTTGGTTTGCGATGTAAACCATCCGTACGCCGCGTCGTAATCACGGTAAGCCATGTTGATTCGCTTGTGAATCATCCGTTTCATCCATGTAACGAATTTTATCATTTTATTGGTTTTTATCGGTAATTCTGTGTCTCGGCCGAATTGCCTCTGAGTTTTTGGTGTTTTTTACAGTGTTTCATATTATCCTTCATCGCCAAACATTTTTTATACTGAGTTCTTCATCGGTGAGATCACCGGCAATCCAATCTGCTTGCTGCATCGTCGGTCGTTCTGACCGCTAGCCCCTGGCCAGCCTATTTTCTTCTCTAGCCAACCCGTGCGTTGTCTTTACTGCATCGCCGGTCCAACCGCCGTCTGTAGACTAGTCTGACTGCCGTCTCCTAGTCGGTCTGACCGTATTTCCCCTGTTCCATCCAATCAGCTTAAATTGGTTGATTATATTTATTTTCACTGTATTATTCACACTTCGGTTAATTGAATTAGTATGATAATTTGATTGCCTGGTGACTCCACCCATCCCTTGTCACTATCAAGGGTCGTCGGAACATGATGTCGGCGTCATCTCTCCTGATCCCATCCTCCATGTCAATCGCCTGACTGCTAGTACACTTTAGATCGGCGTTCCACCCCTAGATGTGTGGATTCAAGTAGAGGTGTTGCTTCAACGGTTTCCCTCATCGGCATTGGCACCATTGATCAGATTGGCATTGTCATTGTCTCACGGGAGATTGGACAAGGACTCCTGATCGAATCGATGAACTCCCAACCACATTGATCGGCTTCCTGACCACATTGGTGCTTGTGTGTTGGATTAGCTCACTACTCCAATTCTTCATCCGCTACGATGTATGCATAGCCTCTGTGTTAGGAAGAACATATGCCACAATGGTTAGGAAGAAATTGATAAGCTATGCAACCACCCCTTCAAATTGTTACCTAATGTTGCCTCAATCCCCATCGACTAGTTCAAGATGTGAAATATGGCAGGGTTGAGAAAATAGATAGCCATTTACTCATTTGTCAAAATACTATGAAAATATGAAATAATGGTATTGTCCTCTTTCTCTTGGGTCTTTGCCCTAGATCATACGGAGTAGATTGCAAACGACAAACACACATACATAGATCGATTGTTGATTTAGTATTGTTCAACAACTCAAGTGAATATATCATAGTTTTAGTTTGAAGGCCTTGTGGAGTATATCTTCATCATGTTGACTTCCCTAACTTATATTAGATCACTATTTAGACTATATTAAGGAAAAATCGCTAAATCAATTAAGAAATGATCCACTAGAAAGCAATAGTCAATAAGAATTAATTCATATAGATATATGTGGATATTTTTCAGTTGCATCGGTAGATGGTTTTGATTCCATCATCATATTTTCTAGTGATTTCTCCTACCATGGTTATATTTTCCCCATCAGAGAATGATCTGAATCATTAGATAAATTTAAGATCTAAAAAGCTGAAATTGAAAATCAACATAATACTAAAATGAAGGTGGTCAGATCGAATATAGGTGGAGAATATTATGGGAAACATACTCCTATGGATAAATTATTGGGCCTTTTGCAAGATATATTGAAGACACTAGTATAGTTGCCTAATATTCAATGCCCAAAGAACCACAACAAAATGTAGTAGCCAAGCATCACAATTGTACTCTTGTAGATATGGTCCAAATCATGCTTGTTGGCGTAAAAGATTACGCTAACATGTTTCTGTAGAATAGAAACTAACAAACGAAGTGTTTGCGAAGAGAACTGTTCTAAGCCTCCGAAAGGATAACAACTTAGAATAGTTCGAATATGTGTATTGAATAACTTGTATTCGGTCCCTATTACAGGGTGAAATGGGGGGTATTTATAGGCCCAAATATTAAGGAAAAGACCTATTTACCCCTCTATTACAACCGACATAGTGGAAACTATTCGGTATCCTTGATAGGGCTAAAATGGTAAAAGAATAATCTAATAATATAAAAGATTAATCTTCCATCTTAGCTGGCAATAAAGATCTTGAATTGCCTTAGTTCGAAGATGTACTTCGAACCAATGCCTATCTTCGTGCTTCGAGCTTGACTTAAGGTATCTTCGAAGATGGACGTCTAGAAACCTTCGAATCCACTATCTGCTTTCATGCTGTTGCGGCAATAACCCCAAAGATGAGATATTTTCCCCCAACAGTAGCCCCTCGAATACGCTTCTTCGTTTAACCTGTAATGTTAGGAGAGCAGTATACGGAAGGAAAAAATAACCAACATAGGGGTTATTAGATTTCAATTCATCTCCGAAATGTACGACGATATAAACTCCGAATCACTCTTAGGATAATTACTTTCGAACTATCTTAGAACCGACTTAGGAAGTTCGAAAGTCTTTTAGACATAGAGGAAATAGCCGTTAGCTTTCTGTTCCTAACGGAAACCGTAGAATGCGTTGATTTCGGAGAAAAGTAACGGGCAAAAATGCGAAACGGCATGGACTAACGGTAATAATGTAAAGTTTAGGCTATAAATAGATGGCCTAGAACTTACCCGGTTACCTTTTCACCGCTTTCTCGCAATCAAACACCTTTTGAGCTGTAACACCCCAAATTTTCAAAACAATAAAAATATTATTAAATTCAATTTCTGGGAATTATTATTTCAGAAAATACTTTTAATTCCCTTTTATAACCTTTTGAACTACAACATAGAGTAGATGGCCAAACTAGGAGGTGAAAATTTTTGTATATGATCCTAAGACCAAAATATAATTTTGGGAATTTTTATAAATTTTTATCAACCTTGGAAGTAGCCCTAATATTTTGATCTATTTTCTGGAATTATTTTTATTCAGAAATGTATTAAAACAGTAATGGGCTCCCCTCCCTCCTTTCTCTCTCTCCCGGCCGGCCCAGCCCGTTACCCCGCGCCCCTTTGGCTGACAACCGGACCCCACCTGTCGGCGCCGAAACCTTCCCCTCGCGCGCGCACCCGACACCACGGCCCCACCCGTCAGCCTTCCCGTTCGCTCGCTCGCGCTCACTGGCCCGTGGACCCCGCCTGTCAGACTCGTCGTCTACCTCCCGCCTCCGCCCCCAAATCCCGCCGGCCGACGACCCCGCCTCGGATCCGCCTCATTGGCCCCTCCCGCATTAAATTGGCGCCATTAACAGCCCCCCCGCGCTCGGCCGACCGTTTCCCCGCTTAAATCCTCGCGTTTACGCCACGGGATCGCCGCTACGCGTGCATGGCCGAGCCATCGCCGGCGAGTAAAGGCCCTCTCCCGGTTTCCTTGCATGCGAGCCCTCTCCGGTGTCCTATTTAAGCCCCCAGCCTAAGCCGCGTCCGACCCCCACGCTTAATCGCCTCGAGAACGAGCAGAGCACCCACAATTCGCCGTTTAGCGCATTCCCTCTGGTTCGTCTCCGGCCACCGCTCGCCGTCGCACCGGACCACCTCCGCCCGTGCCTTCGCCACCATCGTGACCGCCGGGACCTCCCCAACGCCGGCCACCACTCCGTCGACGAGAACCCTCGCCGGATCGCCGTCGCCGCCCAGAACCCGAACACCTCCACCGCCCCGCTCGTCGCCGGCCTCGCTCCGTCGACCTTTTCTCACCGCCAAGGTACCCTCGTGATCCCCGTAGCACCCTCGTTCCGTTTTAGGCCTTAGACTAGGTCGCCGTCACTCGCCGTGGCCGCTGGCCCGCTCGCCGTCGTCGGAGAAGACGACCGGCATGGGTCGAGTACCCGTGCCGTGTCGGATTCGATCCACGCCGGCATGGGTTGATGAAGCACAAGGGAGTGATCGACTGTGCCAACAAGTCCGTCACGGTGACCAGTCCTGAAGGCGTAACCGTCACCTTCCGGATGACCAGTCGCAAACCACTCGGAGCATCCCTTCGCTCAATAGCTCTTGAAGAGGTGCCAATAGTCAAGGAGTTTGCAGATGTTTTCCCCGAAGATCTGCCCGGAATGCCTCCCAAGCGGGACATCGAATTCAGAATCGAGCTTGTCCCGGGGACCACTCCAATCTCCAAGCGCCCATACCGAATGGCCGCCAATGAACTAGCCGAAGTCAAGAGCAACATCGAAGACCTAGAGCAGAAAGGTTACATCCGACCGAGTACCTCACCTTGGGGTGCACCGGTTATATTTGCCATGAAGAAGGACAAGACCAAGAGGATGTGCGTGGACTATAGAGCCCTGAACGACGTAACCATCAAGAACAAATACCCATTGCCTCGGATCGACGACCTGTTCGATCAGCTGAAAGGATCCTCGGTGTTTTCCAAGATTGACCTCAGGTCAGGTTATCACCAGTTGAGGATCAGGGAGGAAGATATACCCAAGACTGCTTTCACCTCCCGCTATGGACTCTACGAGTACACTGTGATGTCGTTCGGACTCACGAATGCCCCGGCCTTTTTCATGAACATGATGAACAATGTATTCATGGAGTTCTTGGACAAGTTCATCGTGGTATTCATCGACGATATCCTCGTTTACTCCAAGACCAAGGAAGAACACGAGACTCACCTCCGTCTGACCCTCGGAAAACTGAGGGAGCAACAACTGTACGCCAAATACAGCAAATGCGAATTTTGGTCGTCTGAGGTGAAGTTCCTCGGCCATGTTATATCTGCCGGAGGAATAGCAGTGGACCCAACCACCGTTGAAGCAGTAACCAACTGGCTACAGCCAACGACCGTGACCGAGATCCGGAGTTTCCTCGGATTGGCCGGATACTACCGCCGGTTCATCGAGAACTTTTCCAAGATCGCCAAGCCTATGACCAGGCTTCTGCAGAAAGAGGTGAAGTTTGATTGGACCCCCGACTGCGAAGAGAGCTTCCAGACTCTCAAGAAGAAGCTAGTATCAGCCCCCATTCTGACTCTGCCAGACATCCGGAAAGACTTCCACGTCTACTGTGATGCCTCTCGTCAAGGATTGGGATGCGTCTTAATGCAAGAAGGGAAAGTGATATCCTACGCCTCCCGGCAATTGAGACCGCATGAGCTGAACTACCCAACCCATGACCTGGAACTAGCAGCCGTGGTTCATGCCTTGAAGATATGGAGACATTACCTTGTGGGAAATCGGTGTGAGGTCTTCACCGACCACAAGAGCCTCAAGTACATATTCACCCAAACAGATCTGAACCTCAGGCAAAGGAGATGGTTGGAACTGATCAAGGATTACGACTTGGGCATCCATTATCATCCGGGCAAAGCGAACGTGGTGGCAGACGCCCTTAGTCGAAAAGGGTACTGCAATGCCATCATGATTCAAGACCAGGCTCCTCTGCTTTATAAGGAGATGGAAAGGCTAAACCTAGGGATCACCACTCGAGAGTACCTCGCTGCCTTGGAGTCTCGGCCCGTCTTAATAGACCAGATCCGAGAAGGGCAGAAGGAAGATCAGGACATACTGGAGATCCAGCAGAACATGAGAAAGGGTAAAGCCCCCGGATTTTCCGAGGATGAGCATGGTACCATCTGGTTCGGAAACCGGATCTGCGTACCCGACAAACCTGAGTTGAAGACTCTCATCCTTCAAGAAGCCCACGATACTCTATACTCCATCCATCCCGGGAGTACAAAGATGTACCAAGACCTGAAGGAAAAATATTGGTGGGTTAGCATGAAGAGAGAAATAGCAGAGTATGTGGCCAAGTGCGACACATGCCGGCGAGTCAAGGCCGAGCACCAGAGACCTGCCGGACTGCTCCAACCTCTCAAGGTCCCTGAATGGAAGTGGGAAGAGATAGGAATGGACTTCATCACGGGACTGCCCAGGACCCAAGCTGGTCATGATTCTATCTGGGTGATCATCGACCGACTCACCAAGGTAGCCCACTTCGTTCCGGTCAAGACAACTTACACCGTCGCCAAGTTGGCTGAGTTGTATATGACCCGGATCGTATGCCTTCACGGAGTTCCTAAGAAGATTGTATCTGACCGTGGGAGTCAGTTTACCTCCAAGTTTTGGAAGAACCTTCAAGAGGAACTCGGCACCCGACTGAACTTTAGCACCGCCTATCATCCACAGACCGACGGTCAGACCGAAAGGGTCAACCAGATATTGGAGGATATGCTTATAGCTTGTGCTCTAGACTTTGGCGGAATGTGGGACAAGAACTTACCATATGCAGAGTTCTCCTACAACAACAGCTATCAAGCCAGCCTGCAAATGTCCCCGTTCGAAGCACTCTATGGGCGTAAGTGCAGAACGCCGTTGCTCTGGGATCAAACCGGAGAATCACAACTGTTTGGGACTGACTTATTGAGAGAAGCTGAAGAGAAAGTTAAGATCATAAGAGACCGATTGAAGGCAGCCCAATCCAGACAAAAGAGCTATGCCGACAACCGTCGAAGAGACCTAGCCTTTGAGGAGGGCGATTATGTCTACCTCCGAGTCACTCCCCTACGTGGCACTCAAAGGTTCAACATGAAAGGCAAACTAGCACCCCGCTACGTCGGACCTTTCCAGATCCTCCGACGACAAGGAGAAGTGGCATATCAACTTGAACTGCCTCCATCCTTGGCAGGAGTTCATGATGTGTTCCATGTCTCTCAGCTGAAGAAGTGCCTCCGTGTACCCACCGAGCAAGCCGACCTTCAGCAGCTCAATGTCCAAGAAGATTTGACCTACATAGAGAGACCCGTCAAGATCTTGGAAACCAAGGAGAGAGTAACCAGAAGTCGCGTCGTCCGCTTCTGCAAAGTCCAATGGGACAACCATCCCGCCGAAGAAGCCACTTGGGAAAAAGAAGACGAGCTGAAAGCCCAATACCCCGAGCTATTCGAGTAACGTTCCAATCTCGAGGACGAGATTCTTGTAAGGGGGATAGGTTTGTAACACCCCAAATTTTCAAAACAATAAAAATATTATTAAATTCAATTTCTGGGAATTATTATTTCAGAAAATACTTTTAATTCCCTTTTATACCCTTTTGAACTACAACATAGAGTAGATGGCCAAACTAGGAGGTGAAAATTTTTGTATATGATCCTAAGACCAAAATATAATTTTGGGAATTTTTATAAATTTTTATCAACCTTGGAAGTAGCCCTAATATTTTGATCTATTTTCTGGAATTATTTTATTCAGAAATGTATTAAAACAGTAATGGGCTCCCCTCCCTCCTTTCTCTCTCTCCCGGCCGGCCCAGCCCGTTACCCCGCGCCCCTTTGGCTGACAACCGGACCCCACCTGTCGGCGCCGAAACCTTCCCCTCGCGCGCGCACCCGACACCACGGCCCCACCCGTCAGCCTTCCCGTTCGCTCGCTCGCGCTCACTGGCCCGTGGACCCCGCCTGTCAGACTCGTCGTCTACCTCCCGCCTCCGCCCCCAAATCCCGCCGGCCGACGACCCCGCCTCGGATCCGCCTCGCTGGCCCCTCCCGCATTAAATTGGCGCCATTAACAGCCCCCCCCCCGCGCTCGGCCGACCGTTTCCCCGCTTAAATCCTCGCGTTTACGCCACGGGATCGCCGCTACGCGTGCATGGCCGAGCCATCGCCGGCGAGTAAAGGCCCTCTCCCGGTTTCCTTGCATGCGAGCCCTCTCCGGTGTCCTATTTAAGCCCCCAGCCTGAGCCGCGTCCGACCCCCACGCTTAATCGCCTCGAGAACGAGCAGAGCACCCACAATTCGCCGTTTAGCGCATTCCCTCTGGTTCGTCTCCGACCACCGCTCGCCGTCGCACCGGACCACCTCCGCCCGTGCCTTCGCCACCATCGTGACCGCCGGGACCTCCCCAACGTCGGCCACCACTCCGTCGACGAGAACCCTCGCCGGATCGCCGTCGCCGCCCAGAACCCGAACACCTCCACCGCCCGCTCGTCGCCGGCCTCGCTCCGTCGACCTTTTCTCACCGCCAAGGTACCCTCGTGATCCCCGTAGCACCCTCGTTCCATTTTAGGCCTTAGACTAGGTCGCCGTCACTCGCCGTGGCCGCTGGCCCGCTCGCCGTCGTCGGAGAAGACGACCGGCACGGGTCGAGTACCCGTGCCGTGTCGGATTCGATCCACGCCGTGCGATCCAGATCTAACGGCCCGGATTTAATCCCTCGTGCGATTTAATCGGCGCCGTCGGATCTGAGTGAAGCGGTACGGTGCGATCTCGTGCGTCCGTTAGTTTTAAAACCCCGCGTTTAATCTCGTGCGTCCACGTGGTACCCCTTCGCACGTTTTAATCCTGGCCGTCCGTAGCCACTTACGCGTCCCGCCTCGCCCTCGCGCGTCGGATCTAGATCCGACGGTCCATATCGACCCGGCGCACGTGCACAGTGCGCGGGTTCACCGTGGGCCTGGCTCACCGTGGACCCGAGGGGTTTAAAATTTGAAAATAAATTCTAGAAATGCTTTTAAACTTGTAAAATTCATATCTAATGCATTTGAACTCTAAAAATTACCATTCCAATTTCAGAAAATTCATAAAATTATTCTCTACACAGTTATGCAATAAAAACAGTAGGTTTATTTTGACATTTTCATGTTTATTTAAATAAGTACTCAAATGCCCTTAGGATTAAAATGCAAATTTAAATATTTAAACTCCAGAAAATTTATATATTTGTTCCTTTCTGTTTAAACACTAGAACCACAAAGTTTTCTCTGAATCATTCATATTAAATTAATTAGAAAACTTAATGTGGTATTATTCACACTTAAAACCCTTTTATGAAAAACAATAATTCATTTTGATTCATTTTAAATTAATTGTGAAATAAATTTCAGAACCTTAACAACTGATTTTCTTTAAAAATCAAACCAACTAAAACCCACATGCTTGTTGTGTGATTTTACGTTGTTTATATCGAATGTTGTATTTATTCTACTTTATTATTATTGAAAAGACTACGACGCCGTCGAGGAGCCGGAATACTTCCCGGAAGTCCCTCCCTCGCCTTTCGCTGAACAAGGCAAGTCACCAAACAATTCTTTTGAACATATTGAACCCATGTTTGAATTGACTATCGCTAGAACACATAGGTTATGTATATGCATTAGTCAAATGAACCCTTACATTATATTTATTTAAGATCCCCCGACCTTGATGTGCAACCCAAGCCATGCTATCTCGCCTAACCTCCTTGTCACCATATGATCGATGATATTAGCTAGTGTCCAAAGTATTGACACGGCCGCTATAGGATAAAAATGAGTCGTAGTAAAATGGTTCTATTATATGATCCCCATTACTTCTTATCCTTGGAAATTCTGTTGGTGATGAGTCATGGTTGTGAGTGTATGCATGGTGGGTTCCGGGTGCAAGCTAGGGCATTGGTCAGTCGCACCCGGGGCACTATAAGGACCGGTCTGAGGGATCTGTTGCAATACACTTACGTACTAACCACAAGTCTAGTGGGTAAGTCCTAACTAAGGTATGAGTTGTTCCAAACTGAGGCCACCATTTGGAGATGGGTCAAGTTGCACCTGCGGGTGACTTGTACCAATGTGGCGCAAAAGGGGGTGCGACGTTAGCTGGGATGCGGCCCGGCGCGCCGGCGAAACCTAGAGCGGGTGGTTATCGCTTGGAACATCTCATATTGAGGTTTTGGCACGAGTTCCCGTGAAATGGGTCATCTCGTTGGGATGAGTGCGTGCCTTGTGGGTACAGTAGTACATCTCTGATCAGAGTCTTAAATCTTTTCGAAAAGCCGAGCCCACGGTCAAGGGCGGGTTGCGTGACATCCCCCAGTTAGTTTACTTTGAATATGTATGTGCATGATGGATTGACATGTAAGGACTGTTGTGCGAGGAGGTAAAACGTACTCCTCGAGTTAGTTGATGTTGATGAAGTTCATGTTTACTTTCCGCATGATTAAAATATGAGTACACTAAATGCCATAACTGCAACCGCTTTATTCCGCATCGTTAGCCATTATCCTTCCTTGTTTATTATCCTGCATTATTATTTGCATTTGCGGTGGCTTGTTGAGTACTTTTTGTACTCATACCCGTTGGACCCCACAGAGGATGCCTACTTTGAAGACGGTCTGGAGTAGCGACCCAGTCGAGAAGAAAGATCCTGAAGAAGACGTTCGTCATGCCGCTGTTTAATTATCTTATTACCGTTTTTATTAAAACAATGTTGTAATAAATATGGTCTGCGTACCATGGATTTTATCGTATGTACGTTGTCGCATGATGAACCTCTTGTATTATTGTTTTTCTATGGAAATTCAATAATGTCTCGATTTTGTTAAATCGGGGCGCTACATGAGCCCTTTGAGTTCTTTGAGTTCTTTGAGTTCTTTGAGTTCTTTGAGCCCTAGCCTCCCTTTTCCCCAAAGCAACCCAGCGGCTGCAATGGTGAAGACCAAGGGTTCTGGAGCTCCGTCGGCCTTGGCTCAGCAGCAAGCGGCTGCGGCATTGGCGACAGCGCCTCCAGCATCTGCAGCGACATCCATGGCGGCAGGAGGGACAAATCCCCAAAATATCGATGATCAAAGTCTCTGCCCGCCATCAACGAAGTATCTGGACCAGTCTTTCCAACTGGGATCTTCTACCTGCAAGAGGGAATCATTGGCAATCGCAGTAGAAGGGAAGATCAGTACCGGAGTGATGATTCACAAGCCCGGAAAAGAACTCATTCCGTCACCAAGGCCCGGAGAAGTGGTTGTCTTCGAAGCCTTCTTCGAAGTCGGCTTGGGTCTCCCAGCAGTTGATTTCTTGGCGGAGGTACTCGACTTGTTTCATGTTACCCTCCCTCAATTATCTCCGAATGCAGTAGCTAGATTGGCTATCTTCGAATGGGCATTGAGAGCTGAAGGCTGTGAGGGAAGGGCAGAGATCTTCGCAGCATTACACAGGGCTTCATGCCAGCCTAAAACCTTCGTAGGCCCCGGAGGTGAAAAAGTAGTGGTAGCCTTCGGAAGCATCAATTTTAGGCTTCGGGACGAGTATGCCTTGCAATTCCCTGCTAAGGCCATCAATGCAAGATGGTACACTGACTGGGTTATGAGGTGGTTCTATGCCGAAGTTGGGGTGAGCAATCCTCTGGCCGGACCTTTGAAAGAGATCCAATTCCAGAAGGAAGCCTTAGTGCATCCCGGCCAAGGTCAGCTCGAAGCTCGTCTCAACCTGCTTCAAAGGATCAGCCGAAGGTTAAGCATGCGAGACTTAGCCGAAGAATACCTTGGGTTGCAAATTTCTCCACTGATGGCCAACTGGCCTATCGTCTTCGAAGAGGATTCGGAAGGCGGTCTCCGAAAAATCACCTTGACTTCGAGCCCTGCAGGTAACTTCGAAGACAACATGTATTATGCATATTCATTCGAAGAAAAACTAACTTGATTTATTTTCTAGCTTCTTCAGCCCCTGTTACTTCGGAACAAATTGTAAGGGCTTCGGAGAAGATTTTGGGTGCTCCAACTCCGACCGAAAAAGAATGGAGAATCAAGTTGGTCGGGAGTTGGGAGAGATTTAACAGAGTATGGGGTATGCTGGAAATCACTCCGCCCCCTTTGATGGATTGGGTACCTTCGGAGAAAGGACCCAAGAAGAGGAAAGCCGAAGCTGGGACTTCGAGCTCCGCAAAGACTCCGGTGAAGAAGGTGGCTCGGAAGCCAAAAAATCTTGCACCTTCGAATCCTACGCCTTCGAGCTCAAGGGCTTCAGTTTCCGACTCCCAGGAAGATGAAGGAAGATTGCTTGTGCATCTAATAGAAGAAGATGAAACTCAAAAGACTGCACAAGCCAAAGTACCTGCGAACGTGCCGGAGTCTCAAGATAATCCTGAACAACCAAGGACTTCGGCAGTTCAAGAAGATATCTCTCAGGACGAAGTTCCTGCGAATGAAAGTGGGGTCGAAGTCACTATGGCTTCGATTCCCGAAGAGGCAACAAGGACTGCACAGGACGATGCTCCTGCAGTCCAAGACTTAATGACTGATTCGGATGAAGAACTAGCCTTCGATCCACCAAACAGTCCGACGATGACTCCTCTGCAAAATGCCGAAGGTAGACTTCGAATAACTTTTTCATGTTTATTTTGTATATTTATACAATGTATAATATTTTTCATTATTTTTTACAGAGTCCACTCCTATGGAAGAAGTCCGACAGGAAGAAATGATTCCTGGACCTTCGACAACTTCGGAGCCAGCCCAGAGAGTTACTCAAATGGGACCTGGAAGAGGCAAAAGACATATAGAGCCCCTCCCTGCTGTGAGTTTCGGATCAACTCCGTCTGATTCAACAGACGAGAGCCAATCTTCCGGGGAGGGCCAGTCTCCAGTGGCTCTGAAGACCACAGGCCAAAGCTCCGGTCCTTCGCTAAACGAAGATGACCAACAGACAATAAGCATGCTCCCCTTGCTGGCTCCTTTCTTAGGGCAAACAACTGGTCTTCGGACTTTGCTCGAACCTTTGGATTGAGCTAGCCGTGACATAGGGGAGACCAACTTAGTGGCCATCCTGAGCAAGGCTGACAGGACGGAGCTTAATGCCGCTATTGAACGTGCAGCCTATCAGGTACGGAGCATCTGCGAAATAACGTAGAATTTATTTACGAATAAATATTTACCTTAGTTTTTATTTTTGCAGCAAATTGTCTTGGCCCGAGCTGCGAATATATGCAATGACGAAGAGATCACTAGTCTTCGGGAGGAAAATAGTGTCCTTCAAAGGAATCTTAACATCTCCGAAAGTCGAGTGGCTCAAATGGACAATATAGTGTCAACAGAGCGAAGGGCTAGGCAAAGTTTGGAGGCTGCGAAAAAAGAGCTCG
>JAAALK010000080.1:36652802-36669940 GCA_019279435.1 Zizania palustris
AAAAGGAGCATGCCTAGAATGTTACATAACTCATACAGCCAGGAAGACTATAATTGCAATGAATAATAATGCATTAACAAGCAACACTAGTATGCACAACTAGAAAAGATCAGCATGTATTAAAGCAACCATAAGATAGTTTGCATTTTACTGTAATCACTGCATAATTTTCAGCAAGGATTAACAATTTAAAATACTGAAAGAGTAGTATCCACAAGGGAGAGAAAATATGGACTACAATGACTATAGGCCATTAACATCAAGAGAAAAACAATAGGCTTATAAATCAATAGAAAATATAGAAGTTAGAGGAAGGGCATCTTTCAGTTGATGGCAATCATGGCATAACAAACCTCTTTAGCCCTGCTTCATCAAGGTATTTTCTTCTAAGTGTCAGTTTGCTGCATTAACCTTTGGCTTGGAAGGAGCATTGGCACCTGTGTGTATTCTGATAAGCATGCGTATTCCGAAAGAGTGGCGGTGGAGCAATACAAGAAGTCTGCAAAATTGAATTATTAAAGAGGAAAATCCATAATACCATGGTAAGGTCACCTCCCATTACCTATATGATATTTAGAATGTATTCTAGGTTTTATCACTTTCAAAGCTCAACATGAAATCAACATTGTGTTAGAAGAACTGGGTCAAAAACATTGTGTTATAACAACCAAAAAGGAAAAGTTGAATGTGAGTAGAATTCTGTTTTCTTTCCTTTACTTTTCCTTGTGATTTATCATTCATATCATTTGGCAGATTATTCTCATTTGTTACTCATAACACATAATTAATTTGAAGTTTTAGACACAGTTAAAAGCAAATGACGAAGTACATCTAGATATTTCCTGAATATTTTCATGATGCTTTGGCACCAAAAATTGAAAGTTGAGTGCATGAATGCATCACAAAGAGTAAGTACGTGGAATTTGTTGTTAACCAAGAGCTACTAGCTGCTTGACACCAAGTTATTACTGTTACTCCTCTGTGCATAAAGGTCAACAGAAAACTATACGATACAAAAATAATAATGACAATTATCAGCCAAGCTTTCTTGCAAAGAAGAGATGAAATGAGGATCTGGACAAACCACATGTTCAGATTCTGGAAAATTCCTTGATGCTTATCATGTTTCTAGTAGCAATTGATTATATTGAGTTCTTCAAGTTCAACATATTGCCTGATAATCCTACTGAGTAAAGAATCAAACAAGTTTTACTACCTGTGATATAGTTGGTGATGGAGTGTCAAACTGTGATAAATTAGATGGTGCACCATTCTGCACATGCAATGCAGTCGTCCTTACATGAGGATAACCAGATACTTCTGCAGTGGTGTTAGCATGCAGCTGTTTAATTTGCTTAGGGCTATATCACTGAGGCTTGCCGACACATTGAAGATAGAACCGATTTTCATTGACAAAATTTGACTTTTCCAGACTTGATGTGGATGTGTGTTCTTCTGGAGACGTAGAGCTGTGCTTCACTGAAACATTCATTTGCATCTTCAGCAACACCTATAAGACATGACAAACATTTAGTATATGCTTAGTATTACGACTAGCCTACCCCAACTTGCTTGGAATTGAAAGGCTTTGTTGTTGCTTGCTGCTTAGTATTACAGCTGAACCATAATGTTTTGCTACAGGATGGCAAGGATAATAAAGGTGTCATTAAAAATATCATGGGCATGTACAGCAATGAACTACTCTTTCCTCCATTTATTTGTACAAGTGTTGTCTCCACATGTGAACTTTGTCCGGTAATTTTTCTTAAAATATAGTATCATAATAACAACAGCAGCAGCAGCAATAATAATAATAATAATAGGAAAGTACTTTCAGATGTGAATCCAATGGTACCAATTTGTATCACAAAATCAAACATTTTCCATTGTTAGACTATTTGTTGGTCAAACCACAAAGTTTGAATCATGAAACAGTGTGCACCTAAGAATCAATAGAAGTTATGGACCTAATGGCTAAAAATAATATGCATGCTCATTGATTACATGAAGGCTGAAGTTAACCCCAAATGGCCGAATGCAATGAATATTTCTAGCTACTACAATGTTCTGACATAGATGAAGCCATATTTTGAATTGTTTAGAATTAAGAAGTTGCTCGCAAAACACATAATGTACTTATGGACATAATGCCCATGCAAGTTACATAATTGTGTATGTTCAATTCTGCTTCAAAAATACCAGCACAGTGATGCAAACGACGTGAGTACTGCCAATGTATAAATCAGGCATGGAGGAGCTAGAAAGCTTCACTCAGTGGTGTATAATTCACTAACCTAGCATACACAATTCCTCATATGCTGCCCATAGAAGAGGGTCAAGAGTCAAGCTTGTACAAATTGCTCAGCTGCAGCTTCCATTCTGCCAGTGTACCTACATGAAGATATGGTAAATATAATGAACTAACTGACACAACTCACAAATCAAAATATTCTGCAATTACAGAGTACATGACTAATAAACCTGTAAATTAGTCCAAGGAGGTAGTGCCCCGTTGCACCACTTGGAACCTGCACAAAGGATGGAAACAACAGAAGTAATAACTTGCCAAATAGTACTCCCTCTCTTTTTATTATAGGGCTTATTTGGAGTTGGCACACGGATTGAGGAGTGTGTTAAAACCAAGAGAAAGAGAGGTAAAATAACAATTCTACCCATACTTAATATCTTGGAAATAGAAGAGATGATGATTAGTGGTTTTTTTCTTATTAATGTAAGAGACATAATATGTGATAAATGAGGGAAATAAAGGAATAGAAGTGAACGATTCACATGCAAGCCTCATATTTTCGAAAAGATTGAAGAAATTGCATGCCTTACAAAAAGAAACAAGTATAACAGTACAGGTACAAGTTACAACTGGTTTTTTCCATTGCATTACTTTATCCATGAGGAATCAAACGGTTAGTGGACAACCTCTGAACGCTGTCTTGCTTCAAAAAAAATAAAAGAATGTCCCTGGGCATCAATCTTGTAGTGACAATGTTTCTCACATTGATACCGACCAGGTTGAGAAGGTAAATCTCGCCCTAAACCGGGGAGACCTTTATTCCTTCATCATAAAGATTACAGCTATTACCTCTACCTTTTATAAGGCCAAGACCCTTAATCTCTAAGGACTCTATCCCTTAATCTATAGGACTCTATTAATCTAATCTACTATCCTTTAGGAGTAAACATAGTTGTCATGGCGTCGCTTAGGCGTCGCCTAAGCGACGATTAGGCGTCGGGGCGGGATTCCGCAGACGCCACGGCGAACGCCTCGCCACAGGGGAGTGTGGCGTCCGCCACAAGGCATATGGCGTCCGCCTAAGCGGATATGGCGCCGTATGGACGCCATATGCCTTCACGGCGACGCCAGGCGCGGCGGCGGTCTGATGGGCTCAGTGCACGGCGAACGAACAGATGGGCCTTCTGTGAATGGATGAACCGAGCCGTGGTTCTAGAGAAAGAAAACCCTAGCTGGCTGGTGCGCACCTTTTCTCTCTTGTCTGTTGCTGTGCGCTTGCGCCGCCTCCGCATGCGCCCTTCCGCCGCTTCCTCCGCCGGAGCCTGCCGCTCCCTCCGCCGAAGCCTGCATGCACCTGCGCTTGCAGGTCTCTTCCGTGGCCCCCTCCACCGACGCAGGGGTCTTCCTCCTGGATCTAGCTTGAAGTGCGCGGCTGCGCACTCTAGGCTCCAGCGGCTCTGTGCGTCAACCGTCGAGAGCTGCTTAGTGTTCTCTGTGCGT
The DNA here is from genome assembly GCA_019279435.1 of Zizania palustris. NCBI lineage: Eukaryota > Viridiplantae > Streptophyta > Magnoliopsida > Poales > Poaceae > Zizania > Zizania palustris. The sequence goes on from JAAALK010000080.1 coordinate 36,656,551, forward strand.
CGGCTCTTCTCTCGCGGTATTCCTCTATGCTCTCTAGTCTGTTCTTTGTGCTAGTCTGTTGTAGTGCTGCTTAGTGTTCTCTATGAGCAAGTGTTCTTCACTAGTTTAACTTCTTGAGTAATGTGCTATACTTGGCTACTTGCATCCGGTTGATGAATGATGATTATGGTTGATGAGTTGATTTGGTTGCCCGATTAGTCATGCTTGTTATTTGTTGGCTATATAGGTAGCTAGAACATTTGTGTTGTTAAAGATAAATGGAATAGTTGTTGCTGCTTTGCTGATTATGGATATATAGATTATGGAATAGTTATATTGCTGAAATTATTACTAATATTGTGATGAACATCATATATTGGTAATAATGTTGCCACAAAATCTGTGAAGTGAGTATGGCGTCGCCTCGCCGCACGCCATACTCGCCTAAAAGGTGTGAAGGTGGTCCGGCGCCTCGCCTCGCCGCGCCGCCGTAACAACTATGGAGTAAATATAAACTAACTCTAAAGACTCCTGAATTGTATTAAAAACAGACTCCAACAAATCTGATTAAAACCCTAGCCGGTTTGGCTTGGGCCTCAGCGGGCCTCAGCCTAGCCCTTGCCACTGGCACATAAGGAGTCTAACATTTCCCTCCTCCCCAACAAACAGCTTGTCCGCGAGCTGTACTGCTAGAAAGCGCTGCGTAACTCTTTGAGCTGCTCTCAAGTTGCTGCCCGGTCATGCCTTCACCACAAGTGTCTCCTCTTTTTTCTCTTTTGTGGCCGGCCGGCCCATGAAAGGCCCAGACACTGGCTGTGGCGGCTAGGGTTTCTACCCTAGCCACCATGTCTTCACGTGCAACTAGTGGAGGGTGGCTCTGTGGGGGTGCGACGCTTCAGGCAGAGCAAGCGGCGGTGCACCGGCAGGGCGCGTAGGAGGCTTGCTGTGCAGCAGCGCGTGGGCAGGTGTGGCGAGACCTTTATTCCTTCATCGTAAAAATTACAGCTATTACCTCTGCCTTTTATAAAGCCAAGACCCTTAATCTCTAAGGACTTTATCTCTTGATCTATAAGGACTCTATTAATCTAATCTACTATCCTTTAGGAGTAAATCTAAACTAACTCTAGCTAAATAAGACTCCTGAATTGTATTAAAAACAGACTCTAACAAATCTGATTAAAACCCTAGCCAGTTCGGCTTGGGCCTCAGCAGGCCTTAGCCCAGCCCTAGCTGCTGCCCATAAGGAGTCTATAACACACGTAGATCACTCAATCTGCTAATCATATATCTGCATTTTATTTCAAGACATGATACACATCTGGTTTTCACTTTAATAACATTGTTGGTTTGTTGCTATATTATCCTTGGCAGGCAAGGTATATCAGCCAAATTAATGTTTTTCAAGTGGCATATCAACCAGCTCAGGAATTCTTAATTCATAAATCATCTAATATGCTGAACATCCTATTTTCTAAGCCACAAGACATCATGGAACAAATACTGCATCAAATGAACCCTTGTCCAGACAAAACTGAGAGTTTTCCAAATGCCCTTATGACAAAATCTAAGAGCATTGGATGAGATATTAATCAAAATATGGCAAATAAATCATGTTTACAAACATGTTATTTACCTCCATATTTGGTTCATTGACTGGACACAGAGCTTCTTCTGCTTCCTGCAAGAGGTTCATTCGAAAGCATGATGTAGCAAGCAAGTACCTGGACTCCGGCAGCTTCTTCCCTTCATTGCATATCAGAATCAAGAATCAGAAATCACTCTAGAGTCTAGTCATCTAGGCCACTTTGACACCCAAATAACAAAACAAATAAAATTGCAAAAAAGGAGAGAAATATGCCCAATAAGATGGTCAAATACTATGTCACATTCTTTTGATTTTCAAACCATGTAATACTTTTACACAAAAATGAGTGGTCACTTGGTGAGCATATGCAATTACCTTTCAAAATGTGGTATGCAGCATAGGGCTGGTTGTTGTGAAGGTAGCAAGTTGCTAGCAACTGCAAATTTGTCTGTGCACATGAGAAATGTAAAGAGTACATGTTTAATACAACATATGATCCTGGTCACAAACTGACTAAAAGAACAAAATTACAAGCTATTAGCAATAAGAAAACTGAAATGTCTCTTTTTACAGCAAACAAACATTGGATCTAGTTTATTCACCTAGATTTACCTTAATAACTGTTAAACAACTAAAGCTGTACACAATAAACACAATACATTCCAGTAGTCCAGTTTGTAAAATAACAGGACAGTAGGGGTGGCTTGCCACATAATAACATATAATTTAAGCTGATGACTACCTCAAAATGGCTAGCATTATAGGCAAGACACCCAGTTAAATAAGACGTAATGCATCATCATAGACATTGTTGATAGCAAAATTTGGCATTAATGGTCAAAATTGTCAAAATTGGTAATTTGGCCGAAAATTGTAATCCCTAGCACAAGCCAGTCCAACCGGCCATAGTTGGCCAGTCTGACCAGCCATGCTACCCCGGTCCGACCGGCCACATGGGTCTGGTTAGACCGACAGCCGACAGGGTCTGAGTCCGACCTCCAAACAGGTAATTTCAGGGTATTTTATCCTTAATTAATTTTTAACGACTTGGACTCGTATACTAATCAATCTAGGGTAGAAATCACGTACAGGGACAGCAAGACCAATCCTTTTATAAAGGGCTAAGGCCGATTCAAACTGGGAGACTCTAATCCAATCTAATCTACCCATGTAGAATCGTTCTTTTTTCAATCTACTACCTTTTCGCCCTAGGTTTAGCCATAGCTCATCCATCTTTGCTGGTTTGCGCCACAAATCTGTTGTCCATCACGTCGTAATCATGATAATCCTTGTCGATTCGCTTGTGAATCATACGTCTAGCCCTTGTAACGGGTTTTTATCATTCTAATCTGGTAATTCGGTTCCCGGACCGAATTGCTACTATTCTAGGTTCTTGTAGGGCTCTAGGCATTAAGATACGTCAACAAAGCACCTCTGCACCGAGCCTCGCCGTTCCCATGCACGCCGGCAAGCCGAGGCGCCCGCTGCCCAAGTAGTAGGTCTGACCAGACTGCCATAGCTGGTTTAACCGGGCCGTGCCAGCACAGTCGGTCTGACCGGCAGTACACGGCCGATCCAACCGCCAGTGCACGGCCGGCTTGATTGCCCCGTATTGGTCAGCCTGATCTCCATATTTTCGATCAATTGGGTTGCACCCTCGTTGTGTAATTCAATTTCCTGGCGACTCTACCCCAAGTTTCTTGTTACGGTCAAGGCTCGTCAGAACGCGACGTCGATATCGTTTGGCGTTTGGCTAGCTAGGCCAAGCATCTACGTGTTTTTGGATCGTCGAATCGGCATCAGTGTTGATTGGCACTTTATTGAGAGATTTTAGTGTCAACAGACTCACCCACCAAATTCAGTAAAACAGGCTGCAAGAGTGAGACTGTATCCTTTCTAAGGCTGTAAAAGACGCTCTGAACCCAAATTATCCGTGAACCCCTATAGCAACCAATCGCACTACTCCTGTACTCCAGTTCTCTAAAATCTGAAACCACTTCCTTAAGTAGCTAAATAGGTGGAGGAAGCCCTTGTGATTCAAACTCCTCATAAACTTGGCCCAAATCCACCACTGGAGCTCCAAAAGCACACCCTAAACATTAAAATCTAAGTAATAGTCACTAAATCGAACCCCACAAACACAGGCAAGCGCACGCAGCCAAATCGCCGCCCCACGCCGACCCAACACCCGATCTAAACCTTTTCGAGCCGAAGCACTCTCAGAAACGAGCTCGCAAATGCGGGGACGAGGGCGGGCTGACATACCTCCGCGGGGAACTGGGCGCAGAGGCGCTCGCATAGGAAGACGGCGTTGCGGTGCATGAAGAGGCGGAGGCTGCTGTGGACGCGGTCCACCATTAGGGTTTCCATCGCGCCGCTCCGGCGGCGGCGCGGCGTGGCGAACGCAGCCGGCGAGCAGGAGAAGCCGGGCCCGTTTGAATCAAGAAGGGACGGGTGAGATACAGAGGCTTTTTTCCTGTTTTTTTCGGGTGGGGTGCGATCTAGATTGGGGGATTTTTTTTCCGACGAACGGATCGGAGTTTGGGCTCGTTGGTGTGTGTGGAGTTTGAAATGACTGCGGGCTGTGGCCCCTGTGCCGAGATGAAGAGCACACGCGGATTTGTCTGGCTCATCCGTGAGTCTGTGACAACTGGGGCCCGGGCCTTCTTGTTTGAATTGCGCGACGTCAGGGCATTCAACTCAATGAATAGGATGGTTTCCATGGTATTAAATACGCTGTCACATGATCAAAAATTTGATGTGGCATGAGAGTTAATGAGAAGAGAGGAGAAATGTGGAGGAAATGGTTTTTCATGAAAGACATGGTTTCTATCACTAATACCAAGGATAAAGAAATCATTCTATATGTATTGGGAGAGTGTAGTAGTTTCTATAGATGGGGCCCACTTATTTATGATTGGGCAAAAGAAGGAAAATAAATAGAGACGAGAAATCATGCATTGTAAGATGAAGTTCTATGAGTAGTTTTTTAGTATATGGTATGTATAGAAACTACTAGATGGTTTTTGGGTTGGAAATGCCCTAATGCAAGTTCCGTGAATTTTGAATTTGGTTCCAACTTTGGAGTTTGGTTCAGTTCAATAGAAAAAATGATGATTTGTTACTTTTAATATGACCCTTTAACTATATATACTGCGGGTTAAAATTCAGTCTCGTCGCATTGTGTATTTGGGTGTTAATTCGAAATATTAATCGTATGTTAATTATAAAATTAAGTATATAAATGAGAATAGAATTAGTTCATAATTTAACAATGTGGTTATATAGTAAATATATTTTAATCTACCCTACTATATAATTGGTGAGTTGTAGGATGGATACATCGTCCTTCTAATCACGCTTGCGGCCTCACCGCGTCGCCTCCCCAATCTGTGTCATCCGAGAAGGGCGTCCTAGCCTCGATGACCACCGCTTCTTCACGCATCCCTCCCCCTCCACCGCACAGTGCTGCCGTTGTGCAGCCTCACCACGTCACCTCCCTAGCCCGCGCCGACCGTCGGTGCACTCTAACCTTGATGACCACCTTTTCTTCACGCATCCCGGCCCCGCCACCGCCTAGCGCCATCATCGCGTGGCCTCGCCACGTAGCCTCTCGGGTCCACGTCGACACGCCAATTCCACCTCGACGTGGCATCCGGAGCACCATTCTAGGTGCCATGGGTGGGGCTCAATCCCTTGTCTGATGCACTAGCCGCATCTACATCGGTTTCCCATCGATCCGCTCGCCGTGAGGTTTGCTGTCATGGCCCTCCAGGTCCTAGGACTCCTTTTGCTTGGATTTTCTTCTCCCTGGTTGGGCTTTTCGTATTGAGAAAATTGCAATTATAGGACACCAAACAACGCGCTTCGCAATTATAGGACTCCAAACATCGATTTCGCTAAACAACCCTCAAAACATTGACTTCTTATTATACATGATATTTGGTGTTTTTAATTACTTTTCTCATCTAAATACATGTATTTTGTCATGAACTTACCATTTTGCCTTCACCGCGTGAGGAGCCATGGTAGCGGGGAGATCTCAGCGGGAGGAGCAATATATGTTCAATCTCACATGTATCGCAAGCAAACCAAACAAAAGGCAATACGAAATCAACAAACATGAGAGACACGGCATCAAGAAATATTGCCTGCAATGGTGGCAGCTGCGTTAGGTGCTGCAGGCTGCGTGAGGGAGATCGCCTGCAGCAGTCGCCACAACCTGCGTTCAGCCTATCGCCTGTAGGATGCGTGAGGGAGATGAACAATCACTCGGAAGGAGATGAAGAGACGATCGCTCATGTTGGAACGTAATGATTGAAGGGCAAAATGGTACGCTCATGGTAAAATACATGTATTTAGATGAAAAAAGTAATTAAAAACACTAAATGGTCATGTATAATAAGAAGCTAACATTTAAGGATCATTGAGATTTGGACTTTCATTTTTCTCCTGTCCTTTGCAATAAAATTCATGGAAGAGGAGAAAGTGATACTGGAAAATTTTTAGCTGCCAATATATCTACAAGTTTGTAACCATGTCTATGTAATACTGTTGGCAATCTGACACATTTTGGAAATAAACTCTTTGAATCACATCTCAGAAAGTGCGTTTTTTAAATGGATCATTTATTGTAGTTTTCTCTGCTTTTTCTGTGCAATACCATCGACTTTTGTCCGTATATTATTGTCATTACGATCTTGAAGTTGTGTGTAGACAATCTTAAAAGCTCTTTACATGGTTTCAATTCAACGTGAACAAAATGCATTTTACAACAATAAGCAGAAGAGTTCATCTAATATGGATTGTTTCAGATCATCAAATATGTTATTGTCATTAGTGAACTTGCGTTACAATATCCTGCCACACATTTAAGTTTCGATATCATCTAATATGGATTGTTTCAGATCATCTAATCTATCCGCTAACTATCCATCCTATCATAATTTGTTTTGCTATTTAGGCTCCGTTTGGTACGGATTCTCTTAGCTGATTCTCTACAGAATCAAGAGAATCCGTACCAAACGGTTTACTAGAACAACTTCTCAAGTGAATCACTTCGAATCAATTCTTCCTTCCGTAAAGAAATGGAGAATCAGCTAAATAGCTGCTTCTCTAATGAATCTGCATCCTCCCCATACTCTTTTCCTCCCGCATCCACTGCCATCCCTTTCCTCCACACCGCCATCACTGCCCAAGCCTAGATCGGCACCGTCGGCACCCTCTCCACCAGTCTGCCGCCCCTTCCCCTAGTCTGCTAGAGCACGGATGTCGAAGCCGGCATACCCACTGGTGGCGGCCGCCACAGTGTGGAACTTGGCACCACAACGGGTGGTGTCATCAAGCCCATCGGGGAGGAAAGCATCACTGGTGTAGAGCGGTGGAGGTTGGTCATGCTGATGCAAACAATGAGCACACCCATCACCAGTTGCATCGCCGCCACCGGCTGCATGAAGTGGCACCATGCAAAGCAAAACCCCTCCATTGATTCGCAGCTTTGCACCACGATTCCTAGCTCTTCTTAGTGCCCCGGAATGGATTTTTAGTCATGAATCGAGGGTGCTTAGCTTGGGAGTGAGTCAGAATTGCTATAGATTCAAAAGGGATTGTACATATGTTATATGGGAGTGAGTCAGAAGATTGTAGATAACAGAAATGCAGTTTGCAATCTTGTTATGATAAACAATTGCATTATGTTTTGTAATGTTAATATGCCATTTTGCTTACTTGTATGGACTGACCTCATATATACTTATAGCTTTTTGGGTGTCCTGTTATCTAACTAGGTAATGATTTTACTTATAAGAATCAGAATCAATTTCGCTAGCCAAATGATATCACAAATTCTGATTCACCGTAGAATCACTCCCATGATGAATTAGAATCAGAATCAGAAGAATTAGAATCTGGAGCCATACCAAACGGATCCTTAATATCTCAAATTCTCAATGTACGAAACATGACAAGCCCCGACTCATTCATCACATATATACCCATCGTCACAAACTCGGAATATTGATAATTTGCCACTCCTAAAAATGAGCTTCGATTATTTGTCACTTTGGTCCACTGTCACACGCTAAGATGGTCCCACTTATCATCACACAAGTGCAAATAATCAAAGTATACAAGCTTTTTAGTGGCAAATCCTCAAATTTCCCCACAAACTCAGATGATTTTATGTGTTTTGCACACAAGTGACAAATAATTAAATAACACAATTTTTTTAGTGGAAAATCCTTAAATCTTCCTTTCTTGCAAAATGCTGAAAGTAACGTGTCGAGAATATGCATGACAGATATATTATCAGAACCAGCACCTTTCACGAGGTGAAATCCCACAGGAAAATGTGGTTCCTATCAAGAATTATTTTCCCCGTGGTATCCCATCAAGTATGAATCTACATGAAATTGAGCACGGGAAATTGAATTTAATTTTAATGATAGTAGTTTGGCTTATCTGGTGACCTAATTTACCCTACTCTATAATTAACGAGTTGAGATGGTGGACACATCACCTCTTTGGTAAATCTCAATCATTCATCTACCATTATCACTATTAGAATAAATCTCAACTATTCATCTACCAGCATCACTCATCTAAACCTAATTTCTCCTCTCCTCTAATATAATCTCCTACCGCCGCCCCTGGTCCTCCACATGTCGACACTTCATCCTCCCTTGCAAAGCCTATGACAGTGATCATCGCTGCCACCCCTAATTCGAGGACGTCGCCGCAATTCCCATCTCTCACCACCTCCCCTAAATTCCTAGAACTCTTACCCTAGCCTTCCCCGTCGACAATGGCGAGCAGTGCCCCCTACGCTAGCATCAAATGTGTAACGCCCGGATTTAACAAAATCCAGACTTTATTTAATTTCCTCAGAAAAACAATAATAACAAGATGTCCATCATGCGACAACGTACATACGGTCAATCATCTGTGGTTCGCAGACCACATATTACATAAGTATAAAATTAAAAGAAACTATGAAAATAAAACTACATGATGAACATCTCTGCCAGTCTCACGTCCTTGATTAGGTCACTACTCCAGACCATCCTCCTCATAGTACGCAGTCTCTGAAGTGCTTTTTCAATGGGTATGAGTACAAGAGTACTCAACAAGTCACCGAGAATGCAATAATAATACAGGATAATGACAAGGGAATGATAAAGGTTTAAAGTGCGGAAAAGTACATTTTCAAGTTGCAGCATTTAATGTGGTCAAATTTAATTGTACATAATAATAAACATGGACAATGCAACATCATCTAACTCGAGGAGTACGTTTTCCCTCCTCGCTCAATAGTCCTTACATGCCAAGTCATCATGTAACACTCATAAATATAAACTAACTGCGAGATGTCATGCAACCCGCCTTGACCGTGGGCTCGACTTTTCGAAAAGATTTAAACTCTGATCAGAGGGGTACTACTGTACCCACAAGGCATGCACTCATCCCCCACACCAAAGTGTAACGAGATGACCCATACCACGGGAACTCATGCCAAAACCTAGCATGAGATGCTCCAATCCGATAACACCCGCTCTAGGTTCGCTGGCGCGCCAGCGCACTGGACAACATCGCACCCCCTTTTGAGCCACGTCGGTACAAGCCACCCGCAGGTGCTGCTTGACCCATCTTCAAGTGATGCCTCGATTTGGAACACCCCATACCTTAGTTAGGACTTACCCACTAGACTTGTGGTTAGTACGGAAGTGTATTACAACGGATCCCACAGACCGGTCCTTATAGTGCCTCAAGTGCTACCGACCAATGCCCTAGCTTGCACCCAAAACCCACCATGCTTACACACTTAACCAAAACTCCATAACCAACAGAATACAGGGATGAGAGAATAACAGGATCATATAATAGAATCCAAATCTCTACGACTCGTTTTTATCCTATAGCGGTTGTGTCGATACATTGGACACTATCTAATAATAGGTACCATTATGGTGACAAGGAGTTTTAGGCTCAATAGCATGGCTTGGGTTTGCACTTCAAGGTCGTGGATCTAAATAAATATAATGTAAGGCTTTTAATTTGACTAATGCATTTATAACCTATGAATTTTAGCAATATTTAAATAAAATTGGGTTCAATATGCTCAAAAATTATGTTTGGTGACTTGCCTTGTTCGGCAAATGGTGATGGTGGGACTTCCGGGTAGTATTCCGGCTCTTCGACGGTGTCGTAGTCTTCGTGGCACACAAATCGAGTACAACAATCAATTTAAACATACAAAGATAAACAGTACAATCATTTCATTTAAATTGGCTAAATTTGTGGAAAACAGAAGGAAACTTTCTAAAATTAAAATGAGAAATTTTGGAGTTAAAGGGGGTAATTATGAATTTTGAAAGATTAAAACATTACCCTTGGTTTTATTTTTTGGATAATAATCAGCACAAACATGTCAAGTAAATTGGTCCGGAATGTAGAGAATAAAATGGTGAATTTTCTAAAATTTGATGGTAAAAATTTGGAGTTGATTTGAGAAGTTATGAATTTTGAAGTTTAAATCAATTTCGGAATTTAATTTAATCCTAAAATAGTCGTCGGGTCCACGGTGAGTCCGAGTCCACCGTGAACCCACATCACTGTGCGTGTGAGCCGGATCCAGATAAAGCCGTCGGATCGTAGATCGGGCGGCTGTGGGCGAGGCGGGAGTTTTAATTGGACGTGGACGACCAGATTAAAACGTTGAAACACACGCAATGGATGGCCCAGATTAAAAGCAGGTTTTAAATAGAAATGGATGGCCCAGATTAAAACGTATTACTTCGATCGGATCGGACGAACCAGATTAGATCGGCTGGCGATCTAATGTTTGCCGTCCATCATGAATCGGGCGACCGAGGGCGAATTCGACACGGCACGGGTATTTTACTCGTGTTGGTAGTCTTCTCCGGCGATGGTCGAGGGTTGGTGATGGGCTAGCGGCGATGACAATGTCCGACGGCTAGATCTAACAGCTAAAATGGAATCAGGACAGTGCGGCGGTCAAGAGGGTACCGAGATGAGGCTCGGGGTCATCGGGGCGTGGCCGGCGTCGAGCGGGGGCGGCTAAGGTGTTCATGTCGTTGGCGGGGATGGTGCTCCGGTGGTATTCGACGGGAATGGAGTGGTGGCCGGTGTCGGGGAGGCGACGATGGTCACGATTGTGCGGTTGATGTCGGCGATGAGGGGTTCCGGCGACGGTGAGCGGCAGCCGGAGCGTGAACAGAGGGTCGGTGCTAAAGTGGCATTCGGGCGCTCGGGAAGGCGGGGGCTTCAACGCGTACGGGGTGGTTGGATTGCGGAGGGTGTGGGGTTATATAGAGGGCGCTAACGGTGCAAAACGACAGGTGCGTACATGGTAAGCCGAGGGGGGGTTTCCATACTCCGGCGAGCTCCTTTCCATGCATGTGCGCGGCGATCCCGGGGTGATTACGTGTCGACGTTAAGGGGGAAACAATCATCGAATCACAGGAAGTTTAATGCTGACGTCAATTCGGTGGAAGGGGGCCGGTGATGGCGGGATCATGGTGCTAGGGTTTCAGCTGGCGCTGTTTGGGGGCGGCGGCTAGAGGAGGAAGAAGGTGCTGACAAGCGGGGTCCGTTGTCATAGGGCCGGCGCGGGCGTGGGTGCGACAATGGTCAAGCCTGACGGGTGGGGTTGGCTCGGGTGCGCACGCGGAGAGGGAGGGGACGCTGACATGTGGGGTCCGCGTGTCAACGAGGGGCATGGGGATGGAGTGGGCTGGGCCGGCCTGTGGAGGGGGAAAGAGATGTGGCCCAGTACTGTTAAAATGGATTTCTGAATAAAAAATTACTGAAATTGATTTAAATTATTTAGGTTCCTTGCAAAGGTGATAAAAATTTGTAAAAATCCTCAAAATTAGGTCTTGGCCTTATGATCATATATAAATTTTCTCAGACCCTGCTTTGGGTCATTTCTCTAGGTTTTTATTTATTTGGGCATTTTCAGCTCTAAAGAAAACTCAAAATTAATTCCTTTTTTAGAAAAATATAATTAAATTGTACTTTTACCTTCTTGGAAATTTGGGGTGTTTCAAACCTATCCCCCTTACATAGAATCTCGTCCATGAGATTCAGAAAGCTTCTCGAATAACTCGGGGTATTGGGTCGCTCTTCCTCTTTTTCCCAAGTGGCTTCCTCGATGGGGTGGTTATCCCACTTAAACCTTGCAGAAGTGCACTACTCGGTCACTCTTTGATCTCTAGGATTCGTACTGGTTTCTCGATGTAGGTTAAGTCCTCTTGGACACTGAGCTGCTGGAGGTCGGCTTGTTTGGTGGGCACTCAGAAACACTTCTTTAGTTGAGAGACATGAATCACATCATGGCCTCTTGCCAAAGATGGTGGTAGCTCCAACTGATATGCAACCTCTCCTTGATGACGGATGATCTGGAAGGGTCCAACATAACGGGGGGCTAACTTTCCCCTCATGTTAAATCTCTGGGTACCTCGGAGGGGAGTGACTCGGAGGTAGACATAATCGCCCTCCTCAAAGGCTAAGTTTCTTCGCGGTTATCGGCATAACTCTTTTGTCGGGACTGAGCTATCTTTAGCCTATCCCTATGACCTTAACCTTCTCTTTGGCTTCACGTAGAATCTCGGTCCTGAATAATTGTGATTCACCGATCTGATCCCAAAGCAGCGGTGTTCTACACTTACACCCATATAGTGCCTCAAATGGTGACATCTGCAGGCTTACTTGGTAGCTATTGTTGTAGGAGAATCGGCGTAAGGCAAGCTCTTGTCCCACATTCCACCAAAGTCTAAGACGCAGGCTCGAAGCATATCTTCCAACACTTGGTTCACTTTTCGGTTGACCATCGGTTTGTGGATGATAAGCGGTGCTGAAGTTTAGCCGGGTGTTGAGCTCTTCCTGAAGATTCTTCCAAAACTTGGAGGTGAACTGACTCGGTCGGACACGGTCTTCTTTGGAACCCCATGTAGGCACACAATTCGGGTCATGTATAGCTCAGCTAGTCTCGAGACGTTGTACATCGTCTTGACGGGGATGAAATGAGCCACCTTGGTGAGTCGATCGATGATCACTCAGATAGAGTCATGACTGGTTTGGGTCCTTGGTAGTCCCATGGTGAAGTCCATCCCTACTTCTTCCCATTTCCACTCGGGGACATTGAGGGGCTGCAATAGTCCAGCAGGCCTCTGGTGCTTTGCCTTGACTTGCCGACATGTGTCGCAATTGGCCACATACTCAGCTATTTCTTTCTTCATGCTGACCCACCAATACTTATCTTTCAGTTATTGGTACATCTTAGTACTCCCGAGATGTATGGAGTACAGTGTCTCATGGGCTTCCTAGAGAATGAGAGCTTTCAGCTCGGGTTTTTCAAGCACATATATCCTGTTTACAAACCAGACAGTACCATTCTCGTCTTCGGAGAACCCTGTGGCTTTACCCAACTTCATATTCTGCTGGATTTCTAAGATATCAGTGTCTTCCTTCTGCGTCTCATGGATCTAGTCCATCAAGATAGGTCTGGCTTCTAGGGCAGTGAGGTATGTGAGAAACCAAGGGTTGGTTTCAGAGTCTGTGATGAGTGATTGACATAGTTTATCCTCTGATTCGGGGTCCCCCGAAGGGATTCGGAGGTGGTTTCACCGAAGGGTTCATGGGTCTGTTTGTTGCAGGTGTTGCAATGGAGTGTGCCTGTCGGAGGATCCGATAGTACACGATGACTGGGTTGTACCGAAGGATTCGGTACTTTGGGCGGTACAACCGGTGTGTATCAGAGGTTGTTTACCCGGAGAGGTCTCCGGGTACTGGATACACTTGTCTGTT
>JAAALK010000080.1:36670940-36730767 GCA_019279435.1 Zizania palustris
TGATTGTGCAAAAAGGTATTGCTAGAAAGAGGGAATTATTAATAAAACTTTTCCCTCGCTCTAAAAGGACTCACTCAAAATAGTCATAGCACTTGTGGCTCATTATGACTTAGACCAACATCAAATAGATATTAAGAATGTATTTATAAATGGTGATTTACATGAGTGTGTTCATGACACATCTTGAAGATTTTGTCATGAAAGGCAAATAACATTTAGAATGCAGACTTAAGAAATCCATTTATGGGTTTAATTAAGCTTACATACAATGATACCATAAGTTTGATGAAGTGATGAGGAAATTTGGTTTAAGGAAAATTAGGCAGATAATTGTATATACATTAAGGATAAATATGACAAATTCATCATGCATACTAGTACTATATGTGGACAATATTCTTTTGGCTAGAAGCAATAAGGATCTATTGCAAGTAAACAGATGATTTTTATCTTCTAAGATTTACATGAAATATCTTCGTGAAGATATTTATGTTTTGTGAATTGAGATACATCGAGATAGATCAAATGAAGTACTAGATTTATCTCAAAGGTCATAATATATTGATAGAGTACTTGAGAGATATAATATAATAAAGTGCTCCACTATACCTATCCTAGTACTTAAGGGTGATAAGTTTGGATTATTCCAAACCTTGAGAAATCAATCAGAGTCAAATCAGATGAAATTGATTCCTTATGTTTCCATAGTTGGAAGCTTTATATATGCACAAGTTTACACACATCTAGACTTAGCCTTTGTGACTAGGATGTGCTTAGCATATTTCAATCAAATTCAAGGTTAGACTACTAGAAAGTTGTCAAGAAAGACTTGTGTTATTTGCAATGGACTAAGAATTGCATGCTCAAATATAAAATGTCTGATAAACTTGACTATGATTTGGTAGGTTGTATCGATACTAATAAATTGACATCATGTTATGTTTTCACTCTTGTGGGAGGTGCAATCTCATGGAAATGTACTAAACAATCTCTTACATACACTAACAATTTAACTAAAAACTTAAGCTGATGAAAAACCAACAATTCACTCTATATTCCAACATTGCTTAATAGTATCATGTATATATAGGAGGTTTATGTAGCATATGATGAAGAGTTCTAGGAGGAACAATGGATCTAAGGAGAATTAGTTCATCATAGTGCTATGAATGAAATCACCCTTTCAAGATTAAATTGTCAAAGCACGGTACAACAAGAGTTATAAGGTCTTGAAATTTAGCAGATGACAGATACAAAGCTAATGTTACATATATGATCGATGTTGAAAATGATCTTCGGCAATTCTAAACCTTGAGTATACAAAATGCCTCGAACACGAGGGATACAATCATTATTCATTGATTCATGGTACGCTAGCTGACACTACTAACAGATTGACATGAGGAAGACATAGTTGTTTGGACACTATATGCTTATTACACATATGGCTTGGCATCATCAATCCTTAGGGCTTTCCTTTTGGTTTGGGGATGCCACTAGCCTGAGTGCCACTAGTGATTATGACATGTTGGCTATTGACTTTACCATTTCCATAATTCTTACAGTTGTGATTGCTACAGACAATAGGATCTAATCGATGTCCACCACTGTTGCCACCACCACCTTCGTTGTCGCTATTGCCACCACCTCCCTTGTTATTGTTAGTGGCGGCACCTCTGCCTCCTCGACCACTTATATTTTCTCTATCACCATCATTACTCTTCTCTCTATTGTCGCTATCATCTTCTCCATTGTTACTTTGCCTATTGTTACTACCACCTCCACCTCCATTACCACCATCTTCACTATCATCGTTGCCTCCACTAGGTCCTCTTATTTTGACTCTATCATGATTAGCACCATCAATTCCTCGACCTTCATTATGTCCGTTGCCACGACCTATGCCTCTATCCTTACCTTTATCTTTGCCTCTTCATCCACTATCATTGTCATCATCATTATCTTCATCTTCTCCACCACCACCACCTCCTCCACCTCCATTCTCGTTGCCACCGCCTCCACCTCCTCCATATCCACCACCACCGCCTCCTCCTCCACCTCCTCTATTGCCGCCACCTCCACCTCCACCACCTCCACCTCCACCGCCACCGCCACCGCCACCGCCACCGCCACCTCCACCTCCTCCTCCCCCACCGCCACCACCACCTCCACCACCTCTGCCACCACCACCACCACCGCCACCACCTCCTCCGCCACCACCGCTACCGCCGCCGCCGCCCCAAGTCCCCCATCCCCACACACTCTTCTGACGTTTAACTACGTCGACATCCCCACTCACCACACTCTCATCGTCGTTCCGAAGCACCACACTGTCACCACGCTCCCCGGTGTCGTTCAGCGTCGCCACAGCAGCGGAGCCATGCACTTCATCCACCGCCAACGCATGCCACAGGAGCAACGCGCCGGTGGCGAGGAAGAGCACGCCGATCCATGGCTCCCTCCTCCTTTGGCCCATGCTAGCAGCAATCACCTCACGTACACTAGCTAGCTTGTTCACTCCCCTTGCCTTCTCCTTCTAGCTGCGTGAGGCAACCTTATTTTGAGGTGTATATATAGGCGTAGCAATCACGATGAGTAGACTGGGCTAGCTAGGAATCACTGTAGATCCGAGCAAGCGCATGCCCCTGCATGAATGCTGTAAATACCAAATAAATTAGTTACCGCGGTTTCTGACATCTCATTGACCACTCATTCGTAAATTAAAACCAACCCAATAACTAGTTTAAATTGGATCAATAATGATAATAATCGTTTAGTCGCCACTAGTATTCAATATGATATCGGTTTTGTTATATTAACTGTGGCGGGTCTAGGAGAAGTGGAGTTACGTTGATGTAAATTAAATCCCTTCCGTTGCAAGCGATATGATAGATGCATGGAATTTTTTAAAAAATATTTTAAAAAAAATCAAGTCTTGTATGGCCGTTTGAAATTTTTGTAAAAGTAGCATGCGGTAGTGTCAACTGGATGTCACGTCAGCTCCAGTCGGCACTTCAACTACCGATTGGAACTAGCGTGGCAGAATTTGATAGAGCTGACGTGGCATCCAGTCGGCACTTCACCGCATGCTACTTTTACAATTTTTTTCAAACGGTCATGTAGATTTGAATTTTTTAGAAAAAATATTATTTTTTAAAAAAAATCAGATGCATGTGTGTGGCAGATTAGCCGTATTACGCGAGCTACCAGCTAGCTTTGACGTTCCATATGTATACGTGAATTATTAATGAAGGGGTGCATCCGTCCATATATATGGTTTATCTCCCCTGCTTGGATCTCAGATCGACTTCAGGCATGTCAGAAACTTTAAAAATGTTCATGTTCTGCCAAGCAGTGACATGCCAAGCAGTGACAGTACGCACTGATTGGTTAATTGATCTGACATTATCTCAGATCAACTGAGGTGTAAACTGGTAAAATAAATCAGAGAGCTCATAGAACCGAATTGGAAAACTTTGTAGATTCTGACAGGGATATATTAATTAGTTAATGTGCAGAAGCAGGCCAAAATCTGTGCCTTTCTTGGGAGAAGAAAGATCTTTAATTTGCTTTAGCGACAAATCAAATGCGTGCCAGCATATGCTCATATATAGGCTATGGTAGTAGCCATCTTCTATATCTTGGATGCACAGGATAGCAGAGCAATCACTACGACGTACTATACGAATTCATGACTCTCCAGCAAGTACAACACGATGGCAAATCCGACTATGAAAGCATACGCAAAAAAAATATGCGGGAAGAAAACAAATTATTTGTTGAGTATTTGCACTCAGCAAACACAAATTGTTTGTGGCTCAAAT
The DNA here is from genome assembly GCA_019279435.1 of Zizania palustris. Lineage (NCBI taxonomy): Eukaryota > Viridiplantae > Streptophyta > Magnoliopsida > Poales > Poaceae > Zizania > Zizania palustris. The sequence continues at coordinate 36,674,765 of JAAALK010000080.1, forward strand.
TTGACACTCGACAAACTTTTTTTATTAGTTTTTCAAATTTTGTCAAATTTGTTTTTATTCTTTTCTTTGACGAAATTTGTGAAACAATAATGGATAATAACTAAAAAAACTCAAAACATGAATATGATTTTGTTGGATAATTTAGTTCATTATTTCATACAATTGTAGTGCAAATTTCACATGTTTTCATTTAAATCCTAGAGATACAATTAATAAATTAAAAAATACCTAATTGGACTAGAAAATGCCAAAAAAATTCATGGGATAATATATGATGTATTTTGAATAGAGAAAAAGTTTCAAATTCAAAGGAATATTTAACTATCGATTTGCTTTCAAACCTAATACATTCCTTTTTAAAATCCTAATTTGTCCTCCAAAAATGTCTAGTTTTCTTAATATCCTATGTGAGATTTTTTTTCAAAAAAATTAAAATTTTCATCATAGCATCTAAATATCATATTATAACACCGTTATAGATCTTATATTTTCATATTTCATTTGATTTTTTAGAATTAAAAAGCATTCAGTTTCACATTGTCGATCGAGTGTTGCAACCTAGATTTTTCAACAATTCTTTCAATTTAGTGGGTAAGGTCTATAATTATATTCAAAAATATGAATATGATTTTTTATAAATTTTGGTTTATTATTTCATGCACTTGTAATTTAAATTTGACATATTTTAATTTATATGGTAGAAACACACTTAATGAATTAAAAATAGTAAACTTACCCAAAAAACAAAATTTAAATGAGATAAAATATATTTCATTTTGATTGTATAAAAAGTTTAAAATTCAAACAAAATTTTAATCATCAATTTTGTTTCAAACATGTCTCATTCTTTCTCTAAACCCTAATTACTTCTAGGAGAATTTTTGATTTCTTAACATCCTACGTGACCACTTTCTCAAAACATTTTTAATTTTTTATCACAATATCTATAGGGTTGAGAACTGTTGCATTGGTAGCAGGGGAACAACCGGATAATCATCAGCATCTCACAAGTTATCCTCCATCTACATCAAGCTCAGCGAGAATATCGGGCTGCCTCGTATCACATTTTATGTGTAAAAATATTTTCAACCTCAAACCATGTATGTTGCAAATACCACATAGGCTCAAAATATTCTTTCACACAAAATAATGGCACTTTTGGATTTGTCGAGTGTTTTTTCAAAAAAAATTTGGCAAACCCAGGAAAAAAATTTGCCTGCCCAAACACATCGTCGTGACATCCATTAGTACCATTTTTGCCCAAACACACTCGGCAAATAACAATTAGTTCACCGAATGTTTATAGTTTGCCAAGTGCCCGAAATAATGCACTCGATAAAGTTTTTAACCCTCGACGAAGATGTATTTCCTGTAGTGTACGTACTAAGTTTTACGATCTAAAAAATTATCTGCTAAACCATATATACTATCCGATATGCTGACCACACCATACATTTCCAAAGGGTGGTTTGTGGCCTAGACCATCTTGGAATCTGGTCCATTAGACCTCTAGTATTAGAAATTAGTCCAAATAAATATTAATTTTAGTAGATTTATAAAATTACGAGAAATATTTTTTTATTTATGACATATTTTTTAAAAATATTGTATTTTAAGTTTACATCTTACGAAATTTTGAAATAGAAAGTAGAAACACTCTCCAAAAAAATCATGGAGCCGTCACTATCACGCATAGTATATACTGAGCCCACGTATACATTAGTCGCACTTCTGCAGATACGTACATATATACGGGTACTCATACGGCCCCGATACCATCGAAGTGTACGTACATTTTTATACGGTAACCGTATGGCAAGCATGGAGGTAGCATGGATATTCAAGATAATATATTACCAGATTATTTATGTCGCTCTCAAAATTCTTCATACTTCTTAGATTTTTTTTCAAACTATTGTTAGCTTTCTAATTAACATGTACTGATTGTTAATTGATCTAATATATTTATCAGTTAGATTATTATTTCAACATATCGTTTCCGCACTTTACAACGGTTAGCTTCGTCTTCCCTGAATGATTAATTGGCTAATAAAACCCAAGAAATTTCGCGTACGAACGAGCAGGGTCGCCGTGATAGATCCTGACGCGTACGGCCTCCCACGAACGATGAGGCTAGCTACGTACGTACGACGAAGACTCGGCCGTTGATTTGATTTCTGTTCGGCATCGTTGTCGCAGCCGTTTGCTCGGTCGCTAATTATTTTTGTGGACGTATACGTCGGAGCCCATGAATTGCACAGACAAAGAAAGAAAGTAAGAAAGAAACAGATCTAGGTGTGATTAATTAGTGAGGGCCAGCACGGCATGCACCCTTAATTACTTTGTTGCTGCATGCATAATCTCGATCAGTGCGATGTGTTGGTAGCTTGCTTTGGTTGCATGAGTTCGATCGAAATGGATAGATGAACCATTCTTGCCAAATCCAATATATATGATTAATTTTTTTGAAAAATGAGCAGGATATATATATATATATATATATATATATATATATATATATATATATATAAATGTTGGGTGTATGAATGTTATTACTTTCCTGCGCCGCAATTCCATACAATACTAACATATGATGTCAAATCTTATTTTATTATTCTTTAAAAATTCTGATGCATATTATCTCACTACCAAATTTCTATGTTTAATTTTGTATCAACCATCCAAAAACATTATTTTTCAAAAGAGCGTGGATGAAAAATTGTTAATAGCAGCAGCAGCCTGGCACATGATGAAACGCCGATGACGAAGGAGAGCATTCCCTACACAGCTGAAGCCTGGCGTTTTTCACTGCTCAGATCCAAAACAATGATACTGAACTTATACCATTTCGTAAAAGCATTGGGTTAGAATGTTAGATCTACCAGCTCAAATGACTAGGAACGAAACAATTCGCCCGGATATGGCTTCAAATGGTAAAGACACCTCGTGTGGTCAGACGACATATCTTGCGGGACGAAAGAACAGATCTCACCAGATCATTTTCATGTTCACGTAAATAAACAAGTACTACTACAAGTTACAGATTGACAAAATGAAAAGTAAGGTAAGCTTGTCCAGGAATTGCCTGTCGCTGTAATCTTTCTTCTCTAATCACTTACTAATCACAATGGGCTGGCAGCAATCACTACGTCAGAGAATGAAGGCTAGGCTTTGCTTGCATATAAAGCCCTTGCATATTCTATATAGCTTTATCTGCGCACCACTTACAGGGGAACAAACCTAACTCACCTGAAGCATCCTTCTGCCTTCCTCATAGCTTTTGATTTGTGCAGAAATTGCAACAACCTTGACTGTGACACCAGGAAAAGTCAGTTCGTGCGATCCGCTTCAATCAGCGGATCTCACCCTCTGGTAATTTCCATTGTTTCTCAATGATTTCTTTCAGTAACCTTGACCGTTGTACGCTGGATATGTATCACATGGCCAACACTCTTAACTTACACATCTAAACTACTGCCCTGGTGTGCCTGTACTGTAGGCCTCTTACAAGTTACAACTAATGCTACAAAACTGGACGGTTAATGGTACATGGCAGCGCCCCAAGAGACTCCAAAGGAGCAGCAGATTGTGAACAGCACGGCGCGCATTCTTCCTTGAATCGTTGTGTTCCCTTGGGAAGCACATGCATGATGCAAACTTGAAAAGCACAAGCATGTCAATCAATGTACATTCCCCACCTTGTTCTTCAGAGTAAACTTAGAGGTCGTCATCATCCATCAGTTCGTCTGGAAGGTGTACTTTCTCCATTGCAGACTGCCAAACATCAGATGAACATAGGCATGTGGCTTGGTTATTCAAACGCAAATGAGCTCCAGCAATGGGATTGGAATGGTAACAATAAGACATTAAAAATGAGAACCAAAATTTTAACTAGCAATGATTGCTGGACCACCCTAGGAAGAGAAACCAAGATAAGTTCTTTAAATAATGTAGTGCAAGAAACAAAATGGGGGTGAAGGGAGGCAGGTGGGACTCTGGGAATGGGACAAGCAAAGATAGTGTGATATACCTTAATTATAGCAACATCAGCAGCAGGAGGTTTTAAATCTAGCGCAATGCCAAAGCAAAATACAGCCTTGTCAAGAACATTAATTTGCTTGTAAATCTTCCCCATCAATGCATACATACTACTCTCATGAGGTGCAATTTCCTTTAGCCGTTCCAACTCATCCAGAGCTTCAGGGTATTTTTGTAGGCCTAGAAGGATTAAAGCCTTCTGATACTTGGGGAGTGGATTCTTCTTATCAGCAAATATAGCTTTGTCCATCATTTCCAACGCATCCCCACTCCTCTGATAAGTTTGGATTCCGAAAGAAGTTTCATAGTTAATCATTGTCCAGAGGATGATGAAAATTCTAATTTTGAGGGAAAGTGGAAACCAAAAAATAGTATATGGTTTTAAATAGATTATATCACCTTTAAAGCATGCAAGGCCATCCCAAGATAACACATAAGAACAGAAGAGCAAGGATTTATCAGGAATGCCCTTCTGAAATGATGCTCAGCAAACTCAAACTTTTCCTGGCGAAGGTACACCACTCCAAGGCCATACCAGGCATTATAGTGTCTTTCATCTACCTGAAGTGCACAGCGATATAATTTTATACTGTTCTCATAATCCTCCAATGCAGAATACCTACAGTTCCAAGGAACGGTAGAATGATTAGAAATTTGACAGATGGTCTATTGGTCTCAAACATGAATACAGGATTAGTTCATATGTGCACCAGTTATATAATGTAAAATCAATATGTATGGGAACAAAAACATACTCATGACCACATAGCGTGTGAGCGTACGCAACTCTTGAGTCAAGCTGTACAGCACGTTGGAAATTCTTCAAGGCAGTCTCATGATCTTTCCTCAAGGCAAAGCAATTTCCCACCGCACACCTTTTGTACATTTAAAAACAGATACATTATAAAATGTAACACAGTATCATGTCAGCTTGAAAGCATTTCCACTACAGATCTGCAATTGCCAATTGTCACCCAGACTCATCCTGATGTTTTGCACCGCATCAAGACTAAGATAAAGTTAGCATGGCCTAACAAAATCAATCAACTAGGAGTGTTGCTTTAATTCACTGATACCAGCCAGGTTATCAAGATAAATCTCGCCCAATTAGGGAAGACCTTTATTACTTGATCATCATTATTACAGCTTATAACCCATGCCTTTTATAAGGCCAAGACCTTTAATCTCTAAGGACTTTATTAATCTAATCTACTATCTTTTAGGAGATCTAAACTGAATTATCTCTAACCAGAATAACTAACAAATCCTAATGTATGACTCTAAAAGAGACCTAATCGGCTACAGTACCCGGTGGTACTGTTCACGTGAACAGTGCCGCGCGGATACTGTTCATGGGCTGGGTAGGCTAGGCCCCAAACCCTAGCCCATAACACCCAGTCCCCCACGTTTTTTGGGTCTGCAAACTTTGGCCCAAGCTATCAGAGGCTTCTTTGTGCACTTGTCAATTTTACAAGATCCGCAGACACTGTCTCAGAGCTCACAACATTGCACTGCTTATGAAACATCTGGCTAAGTTTTACAATACTCAGGATTTCCCCTGGATCAGCCTTATCTGGCATTCTTATTACAATTCAGGCCCCCCACCACACGCACAGTTGGCTCGACGTAGAGGTTCGCCTTGGTGGTCGGATATCTTAAATCTTTGGCCTCTTTTCTGTGCCATAGCCAAACTCTCAATTGGGTGTGGCTCGACTGTTACTCTTTGGCATGATCTTTGGTCTTCCATACCAATGTCCATGCTCTTGCCAAGGCTGTTCTCTTTTGCAAAAACCAAGAACATCTCTTTGGTCGACTTTTGCAAATGGCCGGATGCGAGCAAGCACTTTTATCTTCCTCTCTCCCATGAAGCCCTATCTGAATTCCGTCTGCTCCGTGCGTTGACAGATCAACTGGACCTTGCTCATGGCTCCTTAGACTCCTGGTCTTTTATTTGGGGCACTGCTGCATACCATCCCCACAAATTATACTCTAATACTTTTGCATCCATTCAAGTTCACCCACTCACTATATTCAAGGATCTGGAAGTCTCAATGTTCTACCAAGCTGAAGGCTTTCTTCTGCCTTCATCTGGCTACTTCTCCATGATAGGCTTAACACGCGCGATATTCTCAGGCGCAAGAATCTTATACGGACCCCGTCAGATTGCTCTTGTGTTCTATGCCCTCATAACATCTGGGAGTCTTCTGCACATCTATTCTTTCACTGTAACTTCAGCTCTTCTTGTTGGGCCCGCATTGGTCTACATTGGAACTCCACACTTCAGACGATTGATCTTGTGGACAGCTCTCGTCTCGCCTCCCAATTGCCCTTCTTCCTGGAGATCACCCTCATTGGCTGCTGGTGCATATGAATTCACCGGAATAACTGCATCTTCTGTAATCAGTTACCCTCTAGAGCTCCATGGCTTGCTCTCCTTTGCTCAGAATTGTGGCTTCAAAGCAACCGTTTCAAACCAAGTCTTAAGGCTGCCTTCTTTTCCTGGGCATGCCGTTTGTAACATCGTCTTCTCTTCCCCTCCCCACCCCTCTCCAACCCCCTAACCCCCCTAATTGTACACTTTATTCTTGTACTTTTGTTACATTTAATACAAAGTCCCAAGTAGGAGCCTCTCCTACTAGTTTTTCATCAAAAAAACATTACACCCCTCTTTTTTTAACAGCTCGTCCGCGAGATGTACTGCTGGAATCATCTGATGGAGTTGTACTTGTTGCTCTCTTTTTTCCTTTGTGGCCGGCTGGCCCGTGAAAGGCCCAGGCGGCCCACTGGCTGTGGCAGCTAGGGTTCCACGTGACGGGGTTGTGGGCTGTTGGGGCGACGGTGCACCGGAGGGGCGCGCAGGAGGCTAGCGGTGCGGTGGTATGTGGGCGTGACGAGCAGCGTTGCAGCGACGCATTGCTTGCCACATGCAGGCACGACCAACAACGGGCGGTGCTCCCAGACACATGTGGGCACGACGACGTCGTGGCTTCGGGCGCATGGTGCACTTGTCGGTGTCGTGGACGGGTGTGTCCAGAACGCTGCGGGACTGATGTCGCCCCCTTCTTTACGTCAGGACAAGGCATCCCCAGCACCACAGCCGTTGTTGCCACAGTGGCCACTTTTGCCACCGTGGTTGCCTTCATCGTCGGGACTCTCTGAGCGAGGAAGCACCTTGTCGTCAGCATTCTAGACAGCCACGTCACCCATGGAAAGGAAGTCAACCCCCTCCAGAATCTTCTCTAGTCGTGCCAACCTCCGGTTGTGGTTGTCGATGCAACTGTTGATTGTGGACAATTGGCCCATTACTTGATTCATTGTTGCCATGAGGAAGTCGAGCTTCTCATCAGCAGTCATCAACGTAGGATCTTGAGCGGACCGGAACATGGGTGCGATCCGGGCCGGTGGCAGGGAATCCCGATGCTTGAGGACGGCGGTCTGCTGACGGTATAGAGTTGTGCACCCCTATGCAGGCGACTCAAGTGCGGGACGGCGCGCCTAGCGCCGGTGGGCGGGGCTCGCAGATGCGGGGTCCGGCGGCTTCAGGTGGTGAGCACGTGGGCGGCGCGGATCAGAGGCAGCGCCAATCGAGCAAAGAAGACCGGCAATGAGGGTTGGCCGAATCAACGGTCGACAGGTCCCAAGAGGTTGTGACGCATGATCTTTGACAAAACCGGACTAGGTTGTCGATGTTCCGACTAGCTCTGATACCAAATTGATACCAGCCAGGTTATCAAGGTAATCTCGCCCAACTAGGAGAGACCTTTATTCCTTGATCATCATTATTACAACTTATGACCCATGCCTTTTATAAGGCCAAGACCCTTAATCTCTAAGGACTCTATTAATCTAAACTGAATTATCTCTAACTGGAATACTAACAAATCCTAATCTATGACTCTAAAAGAGACCTAATCGGCTATAGTACCTGGTGGTACTGTTCACGTGAACAGTACCGCGAGGGGCGATACTGTTCACGGGCTAGGTAAGCTAGGCCCCAAACCCTAGCCCATAACATCCACAGATCTAGTTTATGTAAATCCCTAATAAGGTTTAGTTTCAGTAAACCCCATTTTCAGAATTTTTTTTAACTAAAACAATGGAACCATTGCAAGATGGAGGGGAGCAAAATTGAAATTATGGCATAAGGATCCAAAATATTATTCAATTTCTGGGTATAAAATACAAACCACGCTTGGGGAGATAGGCGATCAATAGAAACAAGCTCTTGAGCGAGGTAACTTAGCCGCATTTCCTCATTCAAATGCTGCAAAAAAAAGCTGGTGAACTAGAGGCAAAAATTGGAAATAAAGTAGCCAAGAACGAGAGCAGTAGTTGTCTTACATAAAGAACAGTGGAGTAGATGTCCATTCCCTCTAACGTGCATGGTGATAATCGATGCGCTAACTCAAAGAAATGATCTGCCTCTAAATAATTGACTAGTTCAAAATATGCCTTCCCAACCTGACCAAATGAAAACGGTTTTTAGTTACCAAAAGAAACAAAATTTCATACTACTAGTTATATTATACAATGAAAACATATTATGGCATTATTTTTACAATTAACTAGATTATATTAAAATGGAAATTAAATATCCAACATAGAGGGGCTCATGTGCAAATCTACATTATGCTGCATAACCAGAAAGTCCAACAAACAATCATCATTCAGGGTCAATGTTCAAGTTGTCATTACTCATTTTACCAATGTCAATTCTCAGGATTAGCTCACTCGATTAGCATATCTACAAATACATCACGAATTAATCGAGCTACCAGATTGATTCAAATCAAGTTTTTTAAAAGGAAACAATTTTTTGTTCTTCAAGTGACTCCTCATGACTCGTTTGTCATTACTACACAGACTCTATCTCCCATGCTCTCATGACATAACGGAGTTATACTCATCAAAACTGCAAAGTTTTTCATTACAACAATCAAAAGCACGACAAGAATTCGCCAATCATTTTGCACGTACTGTACCTGGCATAGAACCCATCCAGTGTTAAATTGTGGCTCTGGGAGCTTTCTATACACTTCCAATGCTTCCTGATCATTTAGTGAATGAAATTAATCATATATCTGGATGGAAGGTTAACATTTCCAACACAAACATCCTAAACATACCTGACACTTAAACGAGCAAGAAAGCCTATACCCTTCCCCTAGTGTCCGTAAAAGTGCCAACAGCTCCCTGATACCAATAGCCAATTTGGAGTCTTGTGATAGAACTCGTTCAGCTTTATCTTGCTCAGAAAATTTTCCATCAACTATACTTGCAGAAGACGAAGTTGCTGCTACATTATCTGTCCACATTTCATCAACAACATGATACCTGTTTCCTAAGATTCAAAAGGGAAAAAACTTCCATTGTGAATATGGATGCTCCATCCATATAGTGCGACCTAATGCAATTATTATGATAGAAACAACTTCCCAAACTATGTATGCTATAGCAAAAGATAAGCTATATGGATTGGCTGATCCCACATTCAGTGAGGGAGAGAAGGATATGGGGTCATTTAACAGTCTTAAGTGATGCGGTTCTTGAAACAGGATTTTCTGGTGAAAAAAGTTCCTTTTAATATTTCATCACAATAACCAGGGAAATTTTATCTACAGTTTCAACTCTAGCCTACCCCAACTGATAAAATGAAGGAAACTGAAATGTAAACCCTTATTTATTTTAGGAATATTGATCTAGCATGACACACCAAAGAAAAAAGAAAAGCAATTATGCAGGTTCATATGCTACATACAAACAAAATTAAAAGTTAATAATATCAGCAACATACCTGAACAATAAGCTAATAATGTTATGGCAGTATTATATGTGCTTAAGATTTCAGATCAATACTATTTAAAATGTACAAATTAACAAAATGGACAGCCAATAAATTCAGTATGTAATTGTATGGTATTTTCTAGCATCTGAAGTTTATTGTGGCTTGGTGTTATAATTGTAGTTTCCAAGTGGGAACGAATCATATAATTATGGAAAAATATCAAAACAAACAATTTTGGTGAGATGGTTTAATGTGAACCCATGACACATGAACATATAAGCAAATATGCAGATAGATCCTGATTGGACATGTGTGTAAAAACATATCAACCATATTTTGCTAGGTTCATATAATTTGATGAAATGATGAGTCATCCATATTGAAATGATAATCACCTTTGGCTTTATCAAAATTTTCTGTGGCCTGTGGTTTCCCTTTCCTAACTTGCACAGAACGTAGGGCTGTTGAACACAATTTTGATGGTGTGGACGAGTTTACTCGCAATTTACCTGACAATTGATCTGCTCCATTCCCTCCAAACATTGCGATATTTGAATTCGAGTTTATTGTTGTATCTCTAGAAAGCCTTGCACTTCTTCGAGGAACTGAATCACTACTCTGATTAAACAACCTTCCAGAAACCTGAAAAGATTCTTTCAAGTCTGGTATCACAACTTCACAAGAAATTTACGTATGAAATGAACATAATATGCAGACTATCAACAGAAGGAACACAAAAGAGTGCACAGCCAAACCTCAAAGTAACATTACGTCAGGTGGGGGTGCACCGACCACCGCCAGCAGCAGGCTGTGCCGGCCCAGCTGGTGGGTGCGCCAGCCCACCCAAATCTGAGTAGGATTACTTGAACAGTGTGTTATCTCCTGTTTCCTATTTGTTTATATATATTTGCTAATTTGCAAGATTATTTCCTCAATTAGAGTTTCCCTTGTTATTAGATGGCTTTCCCTAGAATATGATAGCTTCTAAAGATAGGGCAGCCCCTCCTCTATATAAAGGGGCCAGCAGATTGTAAACAGACGAGTCAAGAAATAAAGTACTATTTTATCCCAAATTCCCCACTTCTCCCTGCGCAAAGCCCCTGCCTGCACCAGCCCTCTCCTAGCTGTCACGGCACCGGTGAAGCGAGGAACAGCATGCCCTCACCCTCCCATCTGCCACGTCTACGCCCTCCACTCTCTTCCTCACGTTCTGCTAGTTGAGGGCCATGACACATTATAATAAAAACATAGGTCCTATATCAGAAAACACAGGATGCAACAAAGGCAATAGTAAATCAAATATAGAAAGAAAGTTTTTTCTAGATGGAGGGAGAGACTGCCCCACCACATTTTTTCAGAAGAAGAAATGCGACCGCTACAACATGATACCTGGGATCGAACCTGGGTGGGAGAGGCCACAGCTGGCCTTCAATCCCACTGAGCAACAGCTCAGTTCCCAAATATAGAAAGAAACTACAATAGATATTATTTAGTTCCACAGTGCATATTATATCATGGAGAAACTGTGAAAATGAACAATGCTAATATCCCATTATTATTGCACAAAATGCTGATGGAATGTGAGAGGATAAGGGAATATGCAAACATAGAAAATGAGGCACCAGCCTAGCAGCTAGAATGCTACGTAAACACCATTACAGAGAAGTACTGCAAGGCATTCACAAATCAGCTAGTATCAAGTATCTTGACACTATGGCTGGGTGTTGATACAGGAGAGATTTGATAATTTGCCACCACCGAGAAGTGGCTTCGCTTTTTTGCCATCCTAGCCCACATGTCATTGCCTCGGAATGGCATCATAATCAAAGGGGTCATCTTAAAAGTGGCAAATTATCAATTTTTTCATTGGTACAGACATAGTTATTAAGACACTAAGGCGAGGCGAGGCGAGGCGATGGAGTACCGCCTAAGCGATAAGGTGTAAGGCAAGGCGATGCCTTATGCCCATATAAAATACAGGATTTGAAAAAAAATATTAATAGGTAAGTAATAAATTATAGATAGCAATATACTATCAAGTTGCAATATTTTCACTTTAGATGCCTTATAAAACTAAAATATATATAGTTAAAATTGCAGTAACAAAATTAAAATTGTCTAATAGTTTATTTAGAGTTCGGTTTAATTACCCATTTATATAATTTTGATCCAATAGCCCACTTAAGGCCCGTTGAGTTATTTTTCATCTCTAAACCCCAACTTCTCTCCCACTCACTCCTCTGACTCTCAGGCTTTTCTCATCCTGCAGACCTCCACTCCTACAGGCTCCAGCGGTCCAGCCGCCGCATCTTCCCCTCTTCCTCTCTTCCCCTCCACTCACCTCTCTTCCGCGCTTCACAGGGCCTTGCCGCATGCAGCTCATGCTCAGCCTCTCCGTGCCGCATAGGGCCTCACCATGTGCTGCTCTCACCCGGCCGTGCCCACCCTCCACACTGCACAGGACCTCACCGCGGCTGATCTGCGCCACGCCACGCCTGGGCTCTCTGCACCGGATCTGCACCGCATCCAGCCCTCTGCCACCTGGCCACATGAGGGAGCACCCTGGGGGTGGACGCCTTACCCTGCTGACCACCTTGTCGCTAAAGTGACGCCTTGATAACTATGTACGGAACTGGCTGGTACTATTGACTGATACTATTCTTAATGATGAGCAATACAAACTAACAGATAAAGAAAAAAGAAGACTGCAATCTCAAACTTCCCACTGCAGACACAGCTAGATAATAACAAGGGATTGACATGCTGAATCCTGATAAAAGGAGCATGCCTAGAATGTTACATACTCATACAGCCAGGAAGACTATAATTGCAATGAATAATAATGCATTAACAAGCAACACTAGTATGCACAACTAGAAAAGATCAGCATGTATTAAAGCAACCATAAGATAGTTTGCATTTTACTGTAATCACTGCATAATTTTCAGCAAGGATTAACAATTTAAAATACTGAAAGAGTAGTATCCACAAGGGAGAGAAATATGGACTACAATGACTATAGGCCATTAACATCAAGAGAAAAAAATAGGCTTAATAAATCAATAGAAAATATAGAAGTTAGAGGAGGGCATCTTTCAGTTGATGGCAATCATGGCATAACAACCTTCTTTAGCCCTGCTTCATCAAGGTATTTTCTTCTAAGTGTCAGGTTTGCTGCATTAACCTTTGGCTTGGAAGGAGCATTGGCACCTGTTGTATTCTGATAAGCATGCGTATTCCGAAAGAGTGGCGGTGGAGCAATACAAGAAGTCTGCAAAATTGAATTAATTAAAGAGGAAAATCCATAATACCATGGTAAGTCACCTCCCATTACACTATATGATATTTAGAATGTATTCTAGGTTTTATCACTTTCAAAGCTCAACATGAAATCAACATTGTGTTAGAAGAACTGGGTCAAAAAAACATTGTGTTATAACAACCAAAAAGGAAAAGTTGAATGTGAGTAGAATTTCTGTTTTCTTTCCTTTACTTTTCCTTGTGATTTATCATTCATTCATTTGGCAGATTATTCTCATTTGTTACTCATAACACATAATTAATTTGAAGTTTTAGACACAGTTAAAAGCAAATGAGAAGTACATCTAGATATTTCCTGAATATTTTTCATGATGCTTTGGCACCAAAAATTGAAAGTTGAGTGCATGAATGCATCACAAAGAGTAAGTACGTGGAATTTGTTGTTAACCAAGAGCTACTAGCTGCTTGACACCAAGTTATTACTGTTACATCCTCTGTGCATAAAGGTCAACAGAAAACTATACGATACAAAAAATAATAATGACAATTATCAGCCAAGCTTTCTTGCAAAGAAGAGATGAAATGAGGATCTGGACAAACCACATGTTCAGATTCTGGAAAATTCCTTGATGCTTATCATGTTTCTAGTAGCAATTGATTATATTGAGTTCTTCAAGTTCAACATATTGCCTGATAATCCTACTGAGTAAAGAATCAAACAAGTTTTACTAACCTGTGATATAGTTGGTGATGGAGTGTCAAACTGTGATAAATTAGATGGTGCACCATTCTGCACATGCAATGCAGTCGTCCTTACATGAGGATAACCAGATACTTCTGCAGTGGTGTTAGCATGCAGCTGTTTAATTTGCTTAGGGATAATATCACTGAGGCTTGCCGACACATTGGAAGATAGAAACCGATTTTCATTGACAAAATTTGACTTTTCCAGACTTGATGTGGATGTGTGTTCCTTCTGGAGACGTAGAGCTGTTGCTTCACTGAAACATTCATTTGCATCTTCAGCAACACCTATAAGACAATGACAAACATTTTAGTATATGCTTAGTATTACGACTAGCCTACCCCAACTTGCTTGGAATTGAAAGGCTTTGTTGTTGCTGCTGCTTAGTATTACAGCTGAACCATAATGTTTTTGCTACAGGATGCAAGGATAATAAAGTGTGTCATTAAAAATATCATGGGCATGTACAGCAATGAACTACTCCTTCCTCCATTTATTTGTACAAGTGTTGTCTCCACATGTGAACTTTGTCCGGTAATTTTTCTTAAAATATATTATTCATAATAACAACAGCAGCAGCAGCAATAATAATAATAATAATAGGAAAGTACTTTCAGATGTGAATCCAATGGTACCAATTTTGTATCACAAAATCTACATTTTCCATTGTTAGACTATTTGTTGGTCAAACCACAAAGTTTGAATCATGAAACAGTGTGCACCTAAGAATCAACAGAAGTTATGGACCTAATGGCTAAAAATAATATGCATGCTCATTGATTACATGAAGGCTGAAGTTAACCCCAAATGGCCGAATGCAATGAATATTTCTAGCTACTCCAATGTTCTGACATAGATGAAGCCATATTTTGAATTGTTTAGAATTAAGAAGTGCTCGCAAAACACATAATGTACTTATGGACATAATGCCCATTGCAAGTTACATAATTTGTATGTTCAATTCTGCTTCAAAAATACCAGCACAGTGATGCAAAACGACGTGAGTACTGCCAATGTATAAAATCAGGCATGGAGGAGCTAGAAAGCTTCACTCAGTGGTGTATAATTCACCAACCTAGCATACACAATTCCTCATATGCTGCCCATAGAAGAGGGTCAAGAGTCAAAGCTTGTACAAATTGCTCAGCTGCAGCTTCCATTCTGCCAGTGTACCTACATGAAGATATGGTAAATATAATGAACTAACTGACACAACTCACAAATCAAAATATTCTGCAATTACAGATTACATGACTAATAAACCTGTAAATTAGTCCAAGGAGGTAGTGCCCCGTTGCACCACTTGGAACCTGCACAAAGGATGGAAACAACAGAAGTAATAACTTGCCAAATAGTACTCCCTCTCTTTTTATTTATAGGGCTTATTTGGAGTTGGCACACGGATTGAGGAGTGTGTAAAACCAAGAGAAAGAGAGGTAAAATAACAATTCTACCCATACTTAAATATCTTGGAAATAGAAGAGATGATGATTAGTGGGTTTTTTTCTTATTAATGTAAGAGACATAACATGTGATAAATGAGGGAAAATAAGGAATAGAAGTGAACGATTCACATGCAAGCCTCATATTTTCGAAAAGATTGAAGAAATTGCATGCCTTACAAAAGAAACAAGTATAACAGTACAGGTACAAGTTACAACTGGTTTTTTCCATTGCATTACTTTATCCATGAGGAATCAAACGGTTAGTGGACAACCTCTGAACGCTGTCTTGCTTCAAAAAAAAATAAAAGAATGTCCCTGGGCATCAATCTTGTAGTGACAATGTTTCTCACATTGATACCGACCAGGTTGAGAAGGTAAATCTCGCCCTAACCGGGAAGACCTTTATTCCTTCATCATAAAGATTACAGCTATTACCTCTACCTTTTATAAGGCCAAGACCCTTAATCTCTAAGGACTCTATCCCTTAATCTATAAGGACTCTATTAATCTAATCTACTATCCTTTAGGAGTAAACATAGTTGTCATGGCGTCGCTTAGGCGTCGCCTAAGCGACGATTAGGCGTCGGGGCGGGATTCCGCAGACGCCACGGCGAACGCCTCGCCACAGGGGAGTGTGGCGTCCGCCACAAGGCATATGACGTCCGCCTAAGCGGATATGGCGCCGTATGGACGCCATATGCCTTCACGGCGACGCCAGGCGCGGCGGCGGTCTGATGGGCTCAGTGCACGGCGAACGAACAGATGGGCTTCTGTGAATGGATGAACCGAGCCGTGGTTCTAGAGAAAGAAAACCCTAGCTGGCTGGTGCGCACCTTTTCTCTCTTGTCTGTTGCTGTGCGCTGCGCCGCCTCCGCATGCGCCCTTCCGCCGCTTCCTCCGCCGGAGCCTGCCGCTCCCTCCGCCGAAGCCTGCATGCACCTGCGCTTGCAGGTCTCTTCCGTGGCCCCCTCCACCAACGCAGGGGTCTTCCTCCTGGATCTAGCTTGAAGTGCGCGGATGCGCACTCTAGGCTCCAGCGGCTCTGTGCGTCAACCGTCGAGAGCTGCTTAGTGTTCTCTGTGCGTCGGCTCTTCTCCCGCGGTATTCCTCTATGCTCTCTAGTCTGTTCTTTGTGCTAGTCTGCTGTAGTGCTGCTTAGTGTTCTCTATGAGCAAGTGTTCTTCACTAGTTTAACTTCTTGAGTAATGTGCTATACTTGGCTACTTGCATCCGGTTGATGAATGATGATTATGGTTGATGAGTTGATTTGGTTGCCCGATTAGTCATGCTTGTTATTTGTTGGCTATATAGGTAGCTAGAACATTTGTGTTGTTAAAGATAAATGGAATAGTTGTTGCTGCTTTGCTGATTATGGATATATAGATTATGGAATAGTTATATTACTGAAATTATTACTAATATTGTGATGAACATCATATATTGGTAATAAATATAGTTGTTACGGCGACGCGGCGAAGCGTGGCGACCTACCACCTTTACAACTTTACAGCGCTTATGGCGTGTGGTGCGGCGTCGCCATAGACACATCTGCGTGGCGATCAATATAGAAAAATAGCTTATAGGATTTCAAAATGTATATCAATATATAAGTACTAAAATACTAAATTGCAAATAACAATAGCAATATAGCATGATAATACAATATCAAGTTACAATATTGTTATTTAGATACATTATCAGATAAGGAATATATTAAAATTGTAAAAGATATTTTAAATTATGTCTAATAAAATATTTAAAATTCAGTAAATAATTTATGTATATAAATTTAACCAAAGTCCATTTAAATTCCAACCCATTTCTAAACCCTAACCTTTCCCCCACTCCCCGTCTCTCAACTCTCTCATCCTCTCCAGCCGCTAGACCCTTCTTCCCCTCCTCTCCTCTCCCTCCCCTCCTCTTCTCTCCCCCATCTCTGCACTCGTACACCCAGCCTCACCACGAGTCCTCGTGCCCGGCCTCGCCGTGCACAGCGCTGTGCCCAGCCTCGCCATGCGCTGCTCGCGAGCCCAGCCACGATGTGCCCGTCCTCGTCGTGCACTACTCGCGCGCCCAGCTGCGTCGCGCCGACCGCACATGGCCGTGCTGCGTCGCTCGGCACTGGATCTGGACTCTGCCTTCCCTTCCCTCTCTGTTCTGCGCCGCTCTGCCACCAGATCTGGCCGCCACTGCCTGGATCTGCCTGCCATCGCCGCCACCCTTGACTGTTGGTCGCCACAGATGGTGTGGCGTCCTGTGGCGAATTGCAAAATACCGCCACAGCGATATGGCGTCGATATATCGACGATATCTCGACGCCATAACAACTATGGTAATAATGTTGCCACAAAATCTGTGAAGTGAGTATGGCGTCGCCTCGCCGCACGCCATACTCGCCTAAAAGGTGTGAAGGTGGTCCGGCGCCTCGCCTCGCCGCGCCGCCGTAACAACTATGGGAGTAAATATAAACTAACTCTAAAGACTCCTGAATTGTATTAAAAACAGACTCCAACAAATCTGATTAAAACCCTAGCCGGTTTGGCTTGGGCCTCAGCGGGCCTCAGCCTAGCCCTTGCCACTGGCACATAAGGAGTCTAACATTTCCCTCCTCCCCAACAAACAGCTTGTCCGCGAGCTGTACTGCTAGAAAGCGCTGCGTAACTCTTTGAGCTGCTCTCAAGTTGCTGCCCGGTCATGCCTTCACCACAAGTGTCTCCTCTTTTTTCTCTTTTGTGGCCGGCCGGCCCATGAAAGGCCCAGACACTGGCTGTGGCGGCTAGGGTTAACCCTAGCCACCATGTCTTCACGTGCAACTAGTGGAGGGTGGCTCTGTGGGGGTGCGACGCTTCAGGCAGAGCAAGCGGCGGTGCACCGGCAGGGCGCGTAGGAGGCTTGCTGTGCAGCAGCGCGTGGGCAGGTGTGGCGAGACCTTTTTTTGAGGAAAATCAGTAGGAGAGGCTCCTACCCAAGATTTTATTATTAAAAAAACAAACCGGAGAACGATACAACGCCACGAGAGGGGGGGGAGAGAGAAGGTTACAAAGCCTCAATCCAACGTTTCAGATCGGCCTTGACCGAAGGGGCGAAACGCTGCGACTGAGCAGAGAAAGTAAGGAGGAAACGCATCTTCCAAGCGGAAATAGAGGGGGCTATCCCATCAAAGACCGACCTATTGCGGGTCAACCAGATGGTCCAAGCCCCCATTACAATGACATCCATAAAGAAAGACCTCCTAAAAGTAGCCTTCAAAGCCTCCAATCTTTCCGGGATAGAGCCATTAGAGCTCCAATGGATCCCAAGCAAAGTCCAGCAAGAGCGACTGAAGGGGCAGTCGAAGAAGAGATGAACCGTTGATTCTTCCACCCTCAAGGTGCAAAGGCAGCATAAAGTCTCATTAATTGTGTTGAGAATTCTTTTCCGACGAAGAGCTTGTCTAGTGTTGAGGCCGTCCATCAGAAGGAGCCAGAAGAAGACCTTCAGCTTGTTGGAGCACCGAGCCTTCCAGAGCCAACGAAAAGCACCAGGGGCTTGGATGAAATGGAATTGGTAGTGGTAGAAGCGAGCAGCACTATAAGAATTGGTGCGCCAGATGAAGGACCAGTTGTCCAGACTATTAGGCTGAATATTAATGCAGTCCAGCAAAGGAAGAAGGAGCTGATATTCATCGTGGGCCTCAACGGACAGAGGGAGAAAGAAGTTGTCAGACAAAGAGTTATGCGAGAGGAAGTGCTTCACAGAGCAGGAGCTGAGCTTAGCAAAGGAGAAGAGATGAGGGAAGAGGTACCGAAGAGGGGAGACGGCCCAACCGTCCTCCCAGAAGGCAGTGTTACGGCCATTACCAACGGAGGGGGAGGGAATTGCCCGGAAGTGAGAGGAAAGAGCAAGAATGTCACGCCACCAGCGGGAGCCTCGCGCCGGAGCCAGGAGGGGTGGGGACTTAGCAGAAGCATAATGCAGCTGAACCAGGCAAGCCCAGGGAGGGGGGGAGGGGCTCAGGAATTTATGAAGGTGTTTGAGCAGGAGTGCAGTATTGTGGGTGCGAAGATCAAGGACCCCAAGACCCCCATTGGCCTTAGGTTTACAGACCTTGTGCCAGGCCACTCTAGAGGATTTGCAGCTGGAAGAGTTGTGACCGTGCCAAAGGAAATTGCGCCGGGCTTTGTCAATACAGGAGATGACGGAAGAGGGAATTTTGAACGTGCACATAGCGTAAGTGGGGATGGCAGAGAAAACGGAATTAACAATTTGAAGTCTGCCAGCCATGGATAACCAAGGGGAAAGGGAAGAAAGTTTACGTTCAATATTGTCAATGAGAAAGGCCAGGTCGTTATGCTTAGGCTTCAGGATCCCCAGAGGGAGCCCAAGATAGGGGAACGGAAGAGAGGCCAAGGGACATCCGAAAGTGGCAGCCAGGAGCACCCCTTTCTGAGGGGTCGCGTTAATGGGCGTTAGGGTTGATTTGGATAAGTTGATCTTGAGGCCAGTAGACTGGGAGAACGAGTTAAGGAGTCCACGAAGGCAGAAGAGGTTCTTCTGATCAGCGTGGAGGAAGATGATGGTGTCATCAGCATATTGGGCAATTGGAAAGTCAAGGTGCGGAGGATGACATAGAGGCCCTTGTAAGATCCTCAACGTTGAGGCTTTGTTAATGATGTGCTGGAGAAGGTCGCCCGCTAAGACGAAGAGAAGCGGGGAGAGAGGGTCCCCTTGACGCACTCCTCTCTTGCAGCGGAAGAATTTCCCAGAAGAACCGTTGAGCAGAACAGAGGAAAAGCCCGAGGAAAGTAAGAGATCAATCCAGCAGATCCATTTGTTGGGGAATCCCAGCTGAGCCAGCATGTGAAGGATTGTTGAATGCTCAATAGTGTCAAAGGCTTTTTCAAAATCCAGCTTAAGGATAGCAGACTCATGGGGCGATTGTTTGCATCTGTGAGTAAGCTCAAGAGCCCAAGCGAGACAGTCTTGGATGTTTCTCCCTTTGATGAACCCGTATTGATTGGGGTGAATAAGGGAGGTGATGACTCCTTGCAACCTGTTAGCAAGGATTTTAGTGATGATTTTGATACTGGTATTCATGAGAGAGATAGGACGATAGTCCTTGACGGAGCTGGGGCAGCTGCCCTTGGGAATGAGGGCAATGTAGGAGCCATTGATCGGATGAAGCTGAATGTTACAGTTCGAGAAGTGGGAGATAAGATCCACAAAGTCCTGCCGGATGATGGGCCAACAGGTTTTATAGAAGGTTCCATTGAAACCATCCGGGCCAGGTGCTTTGTCAGGGTGCAAAGATTTAATTACTGAGTCGAGCTCAGCCTCAGAGAGGTCAGCTCCCAGGTGGTCCAAACCTTGGCTGCTAGGAATAAGTTGGGACAAGTCAAAAACCATGTTAGGCCGGCCAGAGAAGCCCATTTTACTGAGGAAGAAGTCGAGGAAGGCCTCAGCTTTGTCCTCGTGCGAGGAAACCCAGGTGCCATTGTCCAGCTTAACAGAAGCAATGGTATTGCGTCGACATCTAGTGGTGGCCGATGCATGGAAGAACTTGGTGTTAGCATCCCCCAACTTGGTCCAACGGGAAGTGTATCGCTGCTTCCAGTAACAGTTTTGAATGTCAAGGAGGGAAGCCAGATGGGTCTGGAGGAAGCTCCTGAAGTGAAGTTCCGAGTTGGAAAGGAGACGGAGCTCCTCCATCCTGTCCAAGAAGTTGATGATGATAGCAGTGTTTTTGATCCAGAGGTTGAAACCGTGATGCTTACGCTTCCAAGTGGTGAGGGCTCGCTGGAGAGACTTGAACTTTTGGGCAATGCGGAGAGCAGGATCAAGCGGGGAAGGGCCCTTGCTCCAACAGGACTGAACCAGGGGAAGAAAATCCGGGAGTTTAGTCCAGAAGTTCTCGAAGCGGAAAATGGAAGACTTGGGGATGGAAGTGGAAATTGAAGCGAGGCAAGGGCAGTGGTCCGAGCACCCATTAGGTAGCGCCGAAAAGGAAGTGTTGGGGTACGAATCGGCCCAATGCATGGAGGTGAGGCACCAATCCAATTGGATTAGAGTAGGGGGATTTTGTCTGTTAGACCAGGTGAACTTCCGGTGCCGAAGGGTGACTTCGTGGAGACCCAAGGAGCTGATGGACTCATTGAAGGAGGCCATATTCCTCCTGTTGGGTTGCCCTCTGCTTTTGTTGTCGTGAAATCGGTAAAGATTGAAGTCTCCAATGAAAAGCCAGTCCTCAGTGGGAGGGATATGGAGGGAATTAAGCCAGGAGAAGAAATGTGGGCGATCAGCAGCCCTACAGGGGCCATAAATGTTGGAAAGTTTCCAAGAGGAGCCGTTAAGAAGGGAAGAAAGGGAGATGGTGAGCTGAAAGTGGGAAGAGGAAAGAAGGGACCCAGAGAACCTGGCGTTGTCCCAAGCAATGAAGAGGCCGCCAGCAAAACCTAGGGCAGGGGAGTAGAGGAAACTGTCCAGGCGCTTAGGGCAGAATTGCCTGACGGAGGAGGGGATCAGAGTAGCCATCTTAGTCTCCTGAAGACAGACAATGTCCACGTTAGAGGAGGCAAGGAGGTTGCGGACGGCTAACTTTTTGGAGGAGGAATTCAGTCCCCGGACATTCCAGCTAACAATATTCCAGGATTTGGTCTTTGTCATGAGGGGCGCGCAATCTTATGAACAGGGGTGGGGGCAAGAGCCGGCCCAACCAGGAGAACAAGCAAGATAGAGCACATAACAAAATGACGGAACCAAGACTAGATACCGGCCCAGGGGGGCCCACAAAAATAATGTCCGCCAACAACAGAAACGGCACGCAGGCCGGGAAGAGTTTAACCAGCAAAAGCAAAACACGGCGCGCAGGCCAGCAGAGGTTAAAATTCGTGCACTTCATTGGGTCGGGGGAGCTGGGTCAGAAGGAGATGGGCCCATCAACATAGGAGCCGACGAGGTTCGAGCCGACGGAGACCCGATCACAACTCCCGCCGTCTGGAGGGGCAGCCCGTCCTCGAAATCGCTGGCGAAAAAGGAAGAGGAGAATTTGTCCGGGTTAATGCCGCAGAGGTGGACAGCCGAATGAGCAATTTGATCAAGAGAGAGGGGAGGGACGGGGGTGGCAGACCTGGACACTTCGATGAATTCCTCAATCGTTGGCAACTTGGAGAGGAAAGGGGCTTGTCCCCGGCGGGAGGAGGATCGAAAGCCCCTGCCCTTGGCCGAGAGTCTGGCACTGCGACGCAGGCCTCGCACCGAGAGAGGAGGCGATCTGGAAGAGCTGGCCAGCGACTGACTCCCGCCCGCCTCATGATGAGCCCTGCCCCGACGTCTTGAGTAAACAAGACGGACCGGGAGGCACGCGCGTTTTGGCGACGGAGGAGGGGGCGGCGCCCGAGCAGGCAGCGAGGCCGGGGCGATCGCCAGGAGAGTACGCTGCAAACGGGAAGCCGGGGACAGAGGTCTGCAAACAGAAGCCAGCGAATCGGGGGGGGAAAGCCTGACCTGGACGTGCAACTGCTGAGGGGGGTGAGACTGTTCGGTGTGAGACTCCACCGAGGGTTCGGAGGAGATGCCCGAAATCTCCATGCTGTCATGAGGATCTTCGACAGCTTGGGGCAACTCCTCAGCGTCATCCTCTACCAACGGTTCGAAGTCATCCTCGAATGGATGGGGGTCCGCCGGGACATCTTGCTGAGCATCGTCTTGAAGGTGGTGGAAGACGTGAGCGTGCCACTGGTTTGCCATGGGGCCAAACAACTGGGCGTCCGCCCACTGCTGGATCCATTCCGGCTCCCCTGGCAGGACTTCGCCCAGGAAAGGATGTGGATTCCCATTGTCCGGCGGAGGGGGGACTTCATCTCCAGGCCCCTGGTCCACGAGGTCGGACTGGAGGAGGTAGACTGGGAACGTCCAGGAGCGACCACTGCCGTCCAGCTCGTCCCCATGTTTGACGGTGATGCTACGGGGAACGTCCAGGCCATCCTCGTAGAGGACCTTGACAAGAACCCTGGCCAGGCTAGTGTCCGCCTCGTGCCAGAAGATGAGCTGTCCGAAGGAGGAGCAGATTTGCTGGAGAAAGGGAAGAGACTTACAGTCTAGGGGGAAGCCCAGGAACATGATCCAACCCGCTCTGGCGAACGGCGATTGCTTGCAGTTCATGGCCTCGTCGTGCTTGACAAAGCGCACGAGTCGGCCCTGGACGAAGATAGGAGGAGAGTTGACGATCGCGTCGCGCTCGAACTCAGAGCCGAGCTTGTAAAGCCCGACCCCGAGCGGGTGGAGGCAATAGCGCGAGACTTGAAGCCGGAGCTCAACCCCGAGGTGGTGGCGGATGGCGATCATGAGCTCGATCCTCTGGGCCGGAGTCAGGGGGCCATCATGCTCAGCAATGGCGAAGGTTTCATGGAGCTTGACTAGGTCCCCTGAGAGGGCAACAAAGTTCCTCTGGCGACGAAGAGGTCCGCCGCCGTCGCGAATCGTCCCTCCGTACGGAAGGAAGGGGAGAGGGTTGGCGGGGAAGTTCGCCATAGAGCTCACTGGGGGAGGCGGGGGGTCAGAGGTGGGGGAGGCGGACTCGCCAAGGCCAGGGGAAGTGGGAGCAGGAAGAATGGCTAGGGGGGGAAGTGGGACACAGGAGAGATATCCGTCGGATCAAAAGGGGACGGGGAAGCTGAAACGATCCGCCGAAGCTCAGAGGGGACCCAAGAGACTGCGGGGGAGGACTTGCGACCCTGACAAGGGGACAGAGAGTGGCTAGGGCGCAGACAGACTGAACAGCGGGCGCCGAGGCTCGAAGTGACCGAAAGCTCAGAACAATAAATGCGAGGCGTCGAAGGGAGGGCGGCGGGAGCCGGAGGGACATGACTAGGCGGTCTCGTCGCAGGATCTGCGCGAGGACGGGAAGTGATACGCCGGCCCGGAAATGAACCCTGACCAAGCAGCGGGTCTGAACGGTCCTTTGGCAAGATCATCAAAGGGGATGGAGGAGGAGAGGACCTGCGCCTTCCGTGAGGCACCAAAACCGAGTGGACAGGCGGCCGGTCAGGTTCCCAAGGGGGGCCGGGGGAGAGGTCCGACTTGAGGCGCGAAAAGATACGCCCAATGGGAATAGCACTCGTCAGGCCCGACCGCACTGGAGGCGGCCGGCCAAGCAGGGAAGGACGAGAGCCATTGAATTTGAAAATAGCACGAGGATCGAGGGGCGCCACGGGAGAGGGTGCAAGGCTTGCATGGGAAGGAAGGGGAGGCAAGGAGCACGACGACGGGGAAGGGCTAGCCGGCGGAGGAATGGGGCACAGGAAGGAACCAACCCTGAGGGCCGAGGGGGAGAGGAGGAGGGGGGGAAGAAAGAAAGAACATTGTTAAACGAAACCTTTTTGGGAGGGAGGATCCGGCGACGGGCCGAGGAGAGTAAAGCGGGACGGAGAGGAGGGAGGAAGTGAGGTGCAGGAGGAAGACTAGGGCAAGGACGGGAACTCAGCGAGGGCTCTCCAGCAAGAACCTTGTCGAACCGAAACCGGGGGGCCAAGGGGCGTCGACGCGGGGAGGAGGAAGGAGGCCGCCGGCGAGGGATCGAGGTCCAGCTCGCACGTTCCTCGGCAGACCACCGCCGAAGGTCCGTAGACCAACGAGGGCCACCATCGTGCCACAGATGAAAATAAACGTCGAACTGATCGGTGGTGACCCGACGTCGACGGCAGACTTCCAAGCCTACACGGCGCGAGGAGACAGAAAACTGGAAATGCCTGTCCTGAAGAAACGCGACGTGGAAACCCGCCGGAGAGCCCCCAGGCAAGCGTGCAGGGCCATGCTAACCGAGGAAACAGTAAGACGGAAAGTAAAGCGACGAAAGACAGCCAGCAGGAGGAAGGACCCATCCGGGGAGGAAGAGGGATGGTGAACCGGGGAGGCGAAGGAGTCCAGAATGAATTGCTGGAAGTCCAGGCCAGGGGAGAAGTCCCAGGGAGCCACGAGCTCACGAAGGTCATCGTCGGCCTCAAGCTCGACCAACGCCGTCCGAGGCCCCATCAGGAAGAGAGCAGGGGAAGGGGAAGAGCAAGGGAAAGGGATCGCACCCGGAGAGACGTCTAGCAGGGCGCCGATGAGGGGGCGACGTCGGCGGAGGGCGAGGGGCGGCCATCAGGAACCACCGCTAGGGAAGACGCGAGTCGCAGGAGCGGCCATACTTCATCCCTGTGGCGAGACCTTTATTCCTTCATCGTAAAAATTACAGCTATTACCTCTGCCTTTTATAAAGCCAAGACCCTTAATCTCTAAGGACTTTATCTCTTGATCTATAAGGACTCTATTAATCTAATCTACTATCCTTTAGGAGTAAATCTAAACTAACTCTAGCTAAATAAGACTCCTGAATTGTATTAAAAACAGACTCTAACAAATCTGATTAAAACCCTAGCCAGTTCGGCTTGGGCCTCAGCAGGCCTTAGCCCAGCCCTAGCTGCTGCCCATAAGGAGTCTATAACACACGTAGATCACTCAATCTGCTAATCATATATCTGCATTTTATTTCAAGACATGATACACATCTGGTTTTCACTTTAATAACATTGTTGGTTTGTTGCTATATTATCCTTGGCAGGCAAGGTATATCAGCCAAATTAATGTTTTTCAAGTGGCATATCAACCAGCTCAGGAATTCTTAATTCATAAATCATCTAATATGCTGAACATCCTATTTTCTAAGCCACAAGACATCATGGAACAAATACTGCATCAAATGAACCCTTGTCCAGACAAAACTGAGAGTTTTCCAAATGCCCTTATGACAAAATCTAAGAGCATTGGATGAGATATTAATCAAAATATGGCAAATAAATCATGTTTACAAACATGTTATTTACCTCCATATTTGGTTCATTGACTGGACACAGAGCTTCTTCTGCTTCCTGCAAGAGGTTCATTCGAAAGCATGATGTAGCAAGCAAGTACCTGGACTCCGGCAGCTTCTTCCCTTCATTGCATATCAGAATCAAGAATCAGAAATCACTCTAGAGTCTAGTCATCTAGGCCACTTTGACACCCAAATAACAAAACAAATAAAATTGCAAAAAAGGAGAGAAATATGCCCAATAAGATGGTCAAATACTATGTCACATTCTTTTGATTTTCAAACCATGTAATACTTTTACACAAAAATGAGTGGTCACTTGGTGAGCATATGCAATTACCTTTCAAAATGTGGTATGCAGCATAGGGCTGGTTGTTGTGAAGGTAGCAAGTTGCTAGCAACTGCAAATTTGTCTGTGCACATGAGAAATGTAAAGAGTACATGTTTAATACAACATATGATCCTGGTCACAAACTGACTAAAAGAACAAAATTACAAGCTATTAGCAATAAGAAAACTGAAATGTCTCTTTTTACAGCAAACAAACATTGGATCTAGTTTATTCACCTAGATTTACCTTAATAACTGTTAAACAACTAAAGCTGTACACAATAAACACAATACATTCCAGTAGTCCAGTTTGTAAAATAACAGGACAGTAGGGGTGGCTTGCCACATAATAACATATAATTTAAGCTGATGACTACCTCAAAATGGCTAGCATTATAGGCAAGACACCCAGTTAAATAAGACGTAATGCATCATCATAGACATTGTTGATAGCAAAATTTGGCATTAATGGTTAAAATTGTCAAAATTGGTAATTTGGCCGAAAATTTGTAATCCCTAGCACAAGCCAGTCCAACCGGCCATAGTTGGCCAGTCTGACCGGCCATGCTACCCCGGTCCGACCGGCCACATGGGTCTGGTTAGACCGACAGCCGACAGGGTCTGAGTCCGACCTCCAAACAGGTAATTTCAGGGTATTTTATCCTTAATTAATTTTTAACGACTTGGACTCGTATACTAATCAATCTAGGGTAGAAATCACGTACAGGGACAGCAAGACCAATCCTTTTATAAAGGGCTAAGGCCGATTCAAACTGGGAGACTCTAATCCAATCTAATCTACCCATGTAGAATCGTTCTTTTTTCAATCTACTACCTTTTCGCCCTAGGTTTAGCCATAGCTCATCCATCTTTGCTGGTTTGCGCCATAAATCTGTTGTCCATCACGTCGTAATCATGATAATCCTTGTCGATTCGCTTGTGAATCATACGTCTAGCCCTTGTAACGGGTTTTTTATCATTCTAATCTGGTAATTCGGTTCCCGGACCGAATTGCTACTATTCTAGGGTTCTTGTAGGGCTCTAGGCATTAAGATACGTCAACAAAGCACCTCTGCACCGAGCCTCGCCGTTCCCATGCACGCCGGCAAGCCGAGGCGCCCGCTGCCCAAGTAGTAGGTCTGACCAGACGGCCATAGCTGGTTTAACCGGGCCGTGCCAGCAACAGTCGGTCTGACCGGCAGTACACGGCCGATCCAACCGCCAGTGCACGGCCGGCTTGATTGCCCCGTATTGGTCAGCCTGATCTCCATATTTTCGATCAATTGGGTTGCACCCTCGTTGTGTAATTCAATTTCCTGGCGACTCTACCCCAAGTTTCTTGTTACGGTCAAGGCTCGTCAGAACGCGACGTCGATATCGTTTGGCATTTGGCTAGCTAGGCCAAGCATCTACGTGTTTTTGGATCGTCGTCCGTCGAATCGGCATCAGTGTTGATTGGCACTTTATTGAGAGATTTTAGTGTCAACAGACGTCACCCACCAAATTCAGTAAAACAGGCTGCAAGAGTGAGACTGTATCCTTTCTAAGGCTGTAAAAGACGCTCTGAACCCAAATTATCCGTGAACCCCTATAGCAACCAATCGCACTACTCCTGTACTCCAGTTCTCTAAAATCTGAAACCACTTCCTTAAGTAGCTAAATAGGTGGAGGAAGCCCTTGTGATTCAAACTCCTCATAAACTTGGCCCAAATCCCACCACTGGAGCTCCAAAAGCACACCCTAAACATTAAAATCTAAGTAATAGTCACTAAATCGAACCCCACAAACACAGGCAAGCGCACGCAGCCAAATCGCCGCCCCACGCCGACCCAACACCCGATCTAAACCTTTTCGAGCCGAAGCACTCTCAGAAACGAGCTCGCAAATGCGGGGACGAGGGGCGGGCTGACATACCTCCGCGGGGAACTGGGCGCAGAGGCGCTCGCATAGGAAGACGGCGTTGCGGTGCATGAAGAGGCGGAGGCTGCTGTGGACGCGGTCCACCATTAGGGTTTCCATCGCGCCGCTCCGGCGGCGGCGCGGCGTGGCGAACGCAGCCGGCGAGCAGGAGAAGCCGGGCCCGTTTGAATCAAGAAGGGACGGGTGAGATACAGAGGCTTTTTTCCTGTTTTTTTCGGGTGGGGTGCGATCTAGATTGGGGGATTTTTTTTCCGACGAACGGATCGGAGTTTGGGCTCGTTGGTGTGTGTGGAGTTTGAAATGACTGCGGGCTGTGGCCCCTGTGCCGAGATGAAGAGCACACGCGGATTTGTCTGGCTCATCCGTGAGTCTGTGACAACTGGGGCCCGGGCCTTCTTGTTTGAATTGCGCGACGTCAGGGCATTCAACTCAATGAATAGGATGGTTTCCATGGTATTAAATACGCTGCCATATAGTCAAAAATTTGATGTGGCATGAGAGTTAATGAGAAGAGAGGAGAAATGTGGAGGAAATGATTTTTCATGAAAGACATGGTTTCTATCACTAATACCAAGGATAAAGAAATCATTCTATATGTATTGGGAGAGTGTAGTAGTTTCTATAGATGGGGCCCACTTATTTATGATTGAGCAAAAGAGGGAAAATAAATAGAGACGAGAAATCATGCATTGTAAGATGAAGTTTCTATGAGTAGTTTTTTAGTAATATGGTATGTATAGAAACTACTAGATGGTTTTTGGGTTGGAAATGCCCTAATAATGCAAGTTCCGTGAATTTTGAATTTGGTTCCAACTTTGGAGTTTGGTTCAGTTCAATAGAAAAAATGATGATTTGTTACTTTTAATATGACCCTTTAACTATATTGTTACGGGGTGCTTATACTGCGGGTTAAAATTCAGTCTCGTCGCATTGTGTGTTTGGGTGTTAATTCGAAATATTAATCGTATGTTAATTATAAAATTAAGTATATAAATGAGAATAGAATTAGTTTATAATTTAACAATGTGGTTATATAGTAAATATATTTTAATCTACCCTACTATATAATTGGTGAGTTGTAGGATGGATACATCGTCCTTCTAATCACGCTTGCGGCCTCACCGCGTCGCCTCCCCAATCTGTGTCATCCGAGAAGGGCGTCCTAGCCTCGATGACCACCGCTTCTTCACGCATCCCTCCCCCGCCACCGCACAGTGCTGCCGTTGTGCAGCCTCACCACGTCACCTCCCTAGCTCGCGCCGACCGTCGGGTGCACTCTAACCTTGATGACCACCTTTTCTTCACGCATCCCGCCCCCGCCACCGCCTAGCGCCATCATCGCGTGGCCTCGCCACGTAGCCTCTCGGGTCCACGTCGACATGCCAATTCCACCTCGACGTGGCATCAGGAGCACCATTCTAGGTGCCATGGGTGGGGCTCAATCCCTTGTCTGATGCACTAGCCGCATCTACATTGGTTCCCATCGATCCGCTCGCCGTGGGGTTTGCTGTCATGGCCCTCCAGGTCCTAGGACTCCTTTTGCTTGGATTTTCTTTTCCCTGGTTGGGCTTTTCGTATCGAGAAAATTGCAATTATAGGACACCAAACAACGCGCTTCGCAATTATAGGACTCCAAACATCGATTTCACTAAAACAACCCTCAAAACATTGACTTCTTATTATACATGATATTTGGTGTTTTTAATTACTTTTCTCATCTAAATACATGTATTTTGTCATGAACTTACCATTTTGCCCTTCACCGCGTGAGGAGCCATGGTAGCGGGGAGATCTCAGCGGGAGGAGCAATATATGTTCAATCTCACATGTATCGCAAGCAAACCAAACAAAAAGGCAATACGAAATCAACAAACATGAGAGACACGGCATCAAGAAATATTGCCTGCAATGGTGGCAGCTGCGTTAGGTGCTGCAGGCTGCGTGAGGGAGATCGCCTGCAGCAGTCGCCACAACCTGCGTTTCAGCCTATCGCCTGTAGGATGCGTGAGGGAGATGAACAATCACTCGGGAAGGAGATGAAGAGACGATCGCTCATGTTGGAACGTAATGAGTGAAGGGCAAAATGGTAAGCTCATGGCAAAATACATGTATTTAGATGAAAAAAGTAATTAAAAACACTAAATGTCACGTATAATAAGAAGCTAACATTTTAAGGGTCATTGAGATTTGGACTTTCATTTTTCTTCTGTCCTTTGCAAAAAATTCATGGAAGAGGAGAAAGTGATGTACTGGAAAATTTTTAGCTGCCAATATATCTACAAGTTTGTAACGATGTCTATGTAATACTGCTTGGAAACCTGACGCATTTTGGAAATAAACTCTTTGGATCACATCTCAGAAAGTGCGTTTTTTAAATGGATCATTTACTGTAGTTTTCTCTGCTTTTTCTGTGCAATACCATCGACTTTTTATCCGTATATTATTGTCATTACGATCTTGAAGTTGTGTGTAGACAATCTTAAAAGCTCTTTACATGGTTTCAATTCAACGTGAACAAAATGCATTTTACAACAATAAGCAGAAGAGTTCATCTAATATGGATTGTTTCAGATCATCAAATATGTTATTGTCATTAGTGAACTTGCGTTACAATATCCTGCACACATTTAAGTTTCGATATCATCTAATATGGATTGTTTCAGATCATCTAATCTATCCGCTAACTATCCATCCTATCATAATTTGTTTTGCTATTTAGGCTCCGTTTGGTACGGATTCTCTTAGCTGATTCTCTACAGAATCAAGAGAATCTGTACCAAACGGTTTTACTAGAACAACTTCTCAAGTGAATCACTTCGAATCAATTCTTCCTTCCGTAAAGAAATGGAGAATCAGCTAAATAGCTGCTTCTCTAATGAATCTGCATCCTCCTCATACTCTTTTCCTCCCGCATCCACTGCCATCCCTTTCCTCCACACCGCCATCACTGCCCAAGCCTAGATCGGCACCGTCGGCACCCTCTCCACCAGTCTGCCGCCCCTTCCCCTAGTCTGCTAGAGCACGGATGTCGAAGCCGGCATACCCACTAGTGGCGGCCGCCACAGTGTGGAACTTGGCACCACAACGGGTGGTGTCATCAAGCCCATCGGGGAGGAAAGCATCACTGGTGTAGAAGCAGTGGAGGTTGGCCATGCTGATGCAAACAATGAGCACACCCATCACCAGTTGCATCGCCGCCACCGGCTGCATGAAGTGGCACCATGCAAAGCAAAACCCCTCCATTGATTCGCAGCTTTGCACCACGATTCCTAGCTCTTCTTAGTGCCCCGGAATGGATTTTTTAGTCATGAATCGAGGGTGCTTAGCTTGGGAGTGAGTCAGAATTGCTATAGATTCAAAAGGGATTGTACATATGTTATATGGGAGTGAGTCAGAAGATTGTAGATAACAGAAAATGCAGTTTGCAATCTTGTTATGATAAACAATTGCATTATGTTTTGTAATGTTAATATGCCATTTTGCTTACTTGTATGGACTGACCTCATATATACTTATAGCTTTTTGGGTGTCCTGTTATCTAACTATGTAATGATTTTACTTATAAGAATCAGAATCAATTTCGCTAGCCAAATGATATCACAAATTCTGATTCACCGTAGAATCACTCCCATGATGAATTAGAATCAGAATCAGAAGAATTAGAATCTGGAGCCATACCAAACGGATCCTTAATATCTCAAATTCTCAAATGTACGAAACATGACAAGCCCCGACTCATTCATCACATATATACCCATCGTCACAAACTCGGAATATTTGATAATTTGCCACTCCTAAAAATGAGCTTCGATTATTTGTCACTTTGGTCCACTGTCACACGCTAAGATGGTCCCACTTATCATCACACAAGTGGCAAATAATCAAAGTATACAAGCTTTTTAGTGGTAAATCCTCAAATTTCCCCACAAACTCAGATGATTTTATGTGTTTTGCACATAAGTGACAAATAATTAAATAACACAATTTTTTTAGTGGAAAATCCTTAAATCTTCCTTTCTTGCAAAATGCTGAAAGTAACGTGTCGAGAATATGCATGACAGATATATTATCAGAACCAGCACCTTTCACGAGGGTGAAATCCCACAGGAAAATGTGGTTCCTATCAAGAATTATTTTCCCCGTGGTATCCCATCAAGTATGAATCTACATGAAATTGAGCACGAGAAATTGAATTTAGTTTTAATGATAGTAGTTTGGCTTATCCGGTGACCTAATTTACCCTACTCTATAATTAACGAGTTGAGATGGTGGACACATCACCTCTTTGGTAAATCTCAATCATTCATCTACCATTATCACTATTAGAATAAATCTCAACTATTCATCTACCAGCATCACTCATCTAAACCTAATTTCTCCTCTCCTCTAATATAATCTCCTACCGCCGCCCCTGGTCCTCCACATGTCGACACTTCATCCTCCCTTGCAAAGCCTATGACAGTGATCATCGCTGCCACCCCTAATTCGAGGACGTCGCCGCAATTCCCATCTCTCACCACCTCCCCTAAATTCCTAGAACTCTTACCCTAGCCTTCCCCGCCGACAATGGCGAGCAGTGCCCCCTACGCTAGCATCAAATGTGTAACGCCCGGATTTAACAAAATCCAGACTTTATTTAATTTCCTCAGAAAAACAATAATAACAAGATGTCCATCACGCGACAACGTACATACGGTCAATCATCTGTGGTTCGCAGACCACATTATTACATAAGTATAAAAATTAAAAGAAACTATGAAAATAAAACTACATGATGAACATCTCTGCCAGTCTCACGTCCTTGATTAGGTCACTACTCCAGACCATCCTCCTCATAGTACGCAGTCTCTGAAGTGCTTTTTCAATGGGTATGAGTACAAGAGTACTCAACAAGTCACCGAGAATGCAATAATAATACAGGATAATGACAAGGGAATGATAAAGGTTTAAAGTGCAGGAAAAGTACATTTTCAAGTTGCAGCATTTAATGTGGTCAAATTTAATTGTACAGAATAATAAACATGGACAATGCAACATCATCTAACTCGAGGAGTACGTTTTCCCTCCTCGCTCAATAGTCCTTACATGCCAAGTCATCATGTAACACTCATAAATATAAACTAACTGCGAGATGTCATGCAACCCGCCCTTGACCGTGGGCTCGACTTTTCGAAAAGATTTAAACTCTGATCAGAGGTGTACTACTGTACCCACAAGGCATGCACTCATCCCCCACACCAAAGTGTAACGAGATGACCCATACCACGGGAACTCATGCCAAAACCTTAGCATGAGATGCTCCAATCCGATAACACCCGCTCTAGGTTTCGCTGGCGCGCCAGCGCACTGGACAACATCGCACCCCCTTTTGCGCCACGTCGGTACAAGCCACCCGCAGGTGCTGCTTGACCCATCTTCAAGTGATGCCTCGATTTGGAACACCCCATACCTTAGTTAGGACTTACCCACTAGACTTGTGGTTAGTACGGAAGTGTATTACAACGGATCCCACAGACCGGTCCTTATAGTGCCTCAAGTGCTACCGACCAATGCCCTAGCTTGCACCCAAAACCCACCATGCTTACACACTTAACCAAAACTCCATAACCAACAGAATTACAGGGATGAGAGAATAACAAGATCATATAATAGAATCCAAATCTCTACGACTCGTTTTTATCCTATAGCGCTTGTGTCGATACATTGGACACTATCTAATAATAGTACCATTATGGTGACAAGGAGTTTTAGGCTCAATAGCATGGCTTGGGTTTGCACTTCAAGGTCGTGGATCTAAATAAATATAATGTAAGGCTTTTAATTTGACTAATGCATTTATAACCTATGAATTTTAGCAATATTTAAATAAAATTGGGTTCAATATGCTCAAAAATTATGTTTGGTGACTTGCCTTGTTCGGCAAATGGTGATGGTGGGACTTCCGGGTAGTATTCCGGCTCTTCGACGGTGTCGTAGTCTTCGTGGCACACAAATCGAGTACAACAATCAATTTAAACATACAAAGATAAACAGTACAATCATTTCATTTAAATTGGCTAAAGTTGTGGAAAACAGAAGAGAAACTTTCTAAAATTAAAATGAGAAATTTTGGAGTTAAAGGGGGTAATTATGAATTTTGAAAGATTAAAACATTACCCTTGGTTTTATTTTTGGATAATAATCAGCACAAACATGTCAAGTAAATTGGTCCGGAATGTAGAGAATAAAATGGTGAATTTTCTAAAATTTGAATGGTAAAATTTGGAGTTGATTTGAAGAAGTTATGAATTTTTGAAGTTTAAATCAATTTCTGGAATTTAATTTAAATCCTAAAATAGTCGTCGGTCCACGGTGAGTCGAGTCCACCGTGAACCCACACACTGTGCGTGTGAGCCGGATCCAGATAAGCCGTCGGATCTAGATCGGGCGGCTGTGGGCGAGGCGGGAGTTTTAATTGGACGTGGACGACCATGATTAAAACGTTGAAACGACACGCAATGGATGGCCCAGATTAAAAGCAGGTTTTAAATAGAAATGGATGGCCCAGATTAAAACGTATTACTTCGATCGGATCGGACGAACCAGATTAGATCGGATGGCGATCTAATGTTTGTCGTCCATCATGAATCGGGCGACCGAGGGCGAATTCGACACGGCACGGGTATTTTACTCGTGTTGGTAGTCTTCTCCGGCGATGGTCGAGGGTTGGTGATGGGCTAGCGGCGATGACAATGTCCGACGGCTAGATCTAACAGCTAAAATGGAATCAGGACAGTGCGGCGGTCAAGAGGGTACCAGGAGATGAGGCTCGGGGTCATCGGGGCGTGGCCGGCGTCGAGCGGGGGCGGCTAAGGTGTTCATGTCGTTGGCGGGGATGGTGCTCCGGTGGTATTCGACGGGAATGGAGTGGTGGCCGGTGTCGGGGAGGCGACGATGGTCACGATTGTGCGGTTGATGTCGGCGATGAGGGGTTCCGGCGACGGTGAGCGGCAGCCGGAGCGTGAACAGAGGGTCGGTGCTAAAGTGGCATTCGGGCGCTCGGGAAGGCGGGGGCTTCAACGCGTACGGGGTGGTTGGATTGCGGAGGGTGTGGGGAGTTATATAGAGGGCGCTAACGGTGCAAAACGATAGGTGCGTACATGGTAAGCCGAGGGGGGGTTTCCATACTCCGGCGATCTCCTTTCCATGCATGTGTGCGGCGATCCCGGGGTGATTACGTGTCGACGTTAAGGGGGAAACAATCATCGAATCACAGGAAGTTTAATGCTGACTGTCAATTCGGTGGAAGGGGGCCGGTGATGGCGGGATCATGGTGCTAGGGTTTCAGCTGGCGCTGTTTGGGGGCGGCGGCTAGAGGAGGAAGAAGGTGCTGACAAGCGGGGTCCTGTTGTCATAGGGCCGGCGCGGGCGTGGGTGCGACAATGGTCAAGCCTGACGGGTGGGGTTAGGCTCGGGTGCGCACGCGGAGAGGGAGGGGGACGCTGACATGTGGGGTCCGCGTGTCAACGAGGGGCATGGGGATGGAGTGGGCTGGGCCGGCCTGTGGAGGGGGAAAGGGAGATGTGGCCCAGTACTGTTAAAAATGGATTTCTGAATAAAAAAATTACTGAAATTGATTTAAATTATTTAGGTTCCTTGCAAAGGTGATAAAAATTTGTAAAAATCCTCAAAATTAGGTCTTGGCCTTATGATCATATATAAATTTTCTCAGACCCTGCTTTGGGTCATTTCTCTAGGTTTTTATTTATTTGGGCATTTTCAGCTCTAAAGAAAACTCAAAATTAATTCCTTTTTTAGAAAAATATAATTAAATTGTACTTTTACCTTCTTGGAAATTTGGGGTGTTTCAAACCTATCCCCCTTACATAGAATCTCGTCCATGAGATTCAGAAAGCTTCTCGAATAACTCGGGGTATTGGGTCGCTCTTCCTCTTTTTCCCAAGTGGCTTCCTCGATGGGGTGGTTATCCCACTAAACCTTGCAGAAGTGCACTACTCGGCTCCTGGTCACTCTTTCCTTGATCTCTAGGATTCGTACTGGTTTCTCGATGTAGGTTAAGTCCTCTTGGACACTGAGCTGCTGGAGGTCGGCTTGTTTGGTGGGCACTCAGAAACACTTCTTTAGTTGAGAGACATGAATCACATCATGGCCTCTTGCCAAAGATGGTGGTAGCTCCAACTGATATGCAACCTCTCCTTGATGACGGATGATCTGGAAGGGTCCAACATAACGGGGGGCTAACTTTCCCCTCATGTTAAATCTCTGGGTACCTCGGAGGGGAGTGACTCGGAGGTAGACATAATCGCCCTCCTCAAAGGCTAAGTTTCTTCGCCGGTTATCGGCATAACTCTTTTGTCGGGACTGAGCTATCTTTAGCCTATCCCTAATGACCTTAACCTTCTCTTTGGCTTCACGTAGAATCTCGGTCCTGAATAATTGTGATTCACCGATCTGATCCCAAAGCAGCGGTGTTCTACACTTACACCCATATAGTGCCTCAAATGGTGACATCTGCAGGCTTACTTGGTAGCTATTGTTGTAGGAGAAATCGGCGTAAGGCAAGCTCTTGTCCCACATTCCACCAAAGTCTAAGACGCAGGCTCGAAGCATATCTTCCAACACTTGGTTCACTTTTCGGTATGACCATCGGTTTGTGGATGATAAGCGGTGCTGAAGTTTAGCCGGGTGTTGAGCTCTTCCTGAAGATTCTTCCAAAACTTGGAGGTGAACTGACTATCTCGGTCGGACACGGTCTTCTTTGGAACCCCATGTAGGACACACAATTCGGGTCATGTATAGCTCAGCTAGTCTCGAGACGTTGTACATCGTCTTGACGGGGATGAAATGAGCCACCTTGGTGAGTCGATCGATGATCACTCAGATAGAGTCATGACTGGTTTGGGTCCTTGGTAGTCCCATGGTGAAGTCCATCCCTACTTCTTCCCATTTCCACTCGGGGACATTGAGGGGCTGCAATAGTCCAGCAGGCCTCTGGTGCTTTGCCTTGACTTGCCGACATGTGTCGCAATTGGCCACATACTCAGCTATTTCTTTCTTCATGCTGACCCACCAATACTTATCTTTCAGTTATTGGTACATCTTAGTACTCCCGAGATGTATGGAGTACAGTGTCTCATGGGCTTCCTAGAGAATGAGAGCTTTCAGCTCGGGTTTTTCAAGCACATATATCCTGTTTACAAACCAGACAGTACCATTCTCGTCTTCGGAGAACCCTGAGGCTTTACCCAACTTCATATTCTGCTGGATTTCTAAGATATCAGTGTCTTCCTTCTGCGTCTCATGGATCTAGTCCATCAAGATAGGTCTGGCTTCTAGGGCAGTGAGGTATGTGAGAAACCAAGGGTTGGTTTCAGAGTCTGTGATGAGTGATTGACATAGTTTATCCTCTGATTCGAAGGGGTCCCTCCGAAGGGATTCGGAGGTGGTTTCACCGAAGGGTTCAGGTGGGTCTGTTTGTTGCAGGTGTTGCAATGGAGTGTGCCTGTCGGAGGGATCCGATAGTACACGATGACTGGGTTGTACCGAAGGATTCGGTACTTTGGGCGGTACACCGGAGTGTGTATCAGAGGTTGTTTACCCGGAGAGGTCTCCGGGGTACTGGATACACTTGTCTGTTTGTCTGTGGTGCGTAGGTGACTTTGGAGGCGACTAGACGGGTCACAGCAGGTGAACCTGGGTCAAGCGGGAGGCTTGATGCCAAGCGAGCGGGGAGCTCGGTCACGAAGGTTGCGAAGGGGTCGAGGTCGGACTTTGGGTCGAGGTGCGCCAGTAGAAGGCAGAGAGTGCGGGCATGGCTCCAGCTGAAGGTACTCCGAGACGAAGTCCTCGGAGGCGAGGCACTTCGAAGGGTACTCCGAATGGAGTGACTTCGGAGTATGGTGGACAAAGTCCTCAGCAATGAGGCAAGGCATTCGAAGTGTGCTCTGGAGGGAGGCACTCGAAGGTATACCCGACGAAGGTCTCAGAAGTCGAGGTGCATCGAAGGCATGATCCGGATGAGGTTCGTCGAGGAGTGTGCTCGGGGAGAGACACTGCGACGAAGTGCTCATGGAATGCTTAGTGCGGAGGCCTTGGACGAAGGAGGGACTTTGAAGGGTGGTACTCCGAAGGTGGGGCTTCGGAGGGAGGCTGACTTGAGGTACTTCGGCCAAGCATGGCTTCGGTACACGGACTGACGAAGTTCGAGCTGAGAG
Source organism: Zizania palustris (assembly GCA_019279435.1). NCBI lineage: Eukaryota > Viridiplantae > Streptophyta > Magnoliopsida > Poales > Poaceae > Zizania > Zizania palustris. The sequence continues at coordinate 36,713,331 of JAAALK010000080.1, forward strand.
AAGCTGCGAAGCCATGGTGGTCCACTCCACAGGTGTTGGTGCGAAGGCCTAAGGGCTTTGATGGCTTCGGCTCAAAGCCATCACTGTATTCAAAGGCTAACTTCGGTGAAGCGAAGGCCGTCAGGCTCAAGGCTTCTCACCGAAGCTACTGCACCTCTCGCGTGCGAAGGGGGGCTTCAGAAGGCTCCAAAACTGCAAAGGTTGACCGTGTCTGCTCTACAAAAGCTGATGTTGTCCCCTCTGCGAAGCTGACAAAAGAAGCCTCCGAATAAAGTAGACTACCAGCTGTACCCCCTGTTCTGATGAGACAAAAACAATGTAAACCCTAGGGGTAAAGTAGTCTATTCACAGGGCTGAATAGTGCCTATAAATAGAGGAAGCTAGCTAGATCACATCAACACTTTGAGCAGCCATTGTAGAACTCCTGTGCTAGCCGCCACACTCTCTATATTCATCCTATAAGTTCATTTTGTGTTCCCTGTTCAAGCAATGAAACTTTGATTATGTTTTCATTTATTGTTTGAACTTGTATGCCTACTTTTCACTGCATGTTTTGATTTCTCTGTGCACCACCTTCTTCTGGGTTGAGTTTGTGCTCTGGATCTTTTCTGGAGAAGTGTGTGAGAAGTCTGTTCATGTGAAGTGTGCGCTTTTCAGTGTCTGTTCGCTCTGTGTAAACTGGAGGCAAGACCTCTCTGATTACTAGCGAAGCACTGTTCTTGGCTTAAATCGAAGCACGTTTTCTTCCCTCTGTCGAAGTCCTCGGCGAAGTGTGTTCAATGTGCGTTTAGACCTTCGAAGTACGAATCCTAGCACCAGTTGCTATCGCTGAGTATTTGGTCGAAGTCCCCAGAGGGAAGTCTGCTCTTGCGAAGGGTGAAGTGCGAAGCCTGCTCAAAGACACCTAGTGTACGGAGCCTGCACTGACTTAGCAGAGTTGAGTTTTGGGGTGTTGTGGGTGGAGCGAAGTCTTCTTGACTTCGAACTTTTGCTCCTTGCGAAGCCTGTTTTCGGAGCTGTGAAATACCTCCGAACCAGAACTTCGAAGGGTGTGTTAGAAGCCTATTCCGCAGAAGACAGAATTAAAACAAAAGGCTATTTTAGTCTGAAATTTTAAAAGCTCCCATTCACCCCCCCTCGGGTCGCCGTTTCGGTCCAACAATTGGTATCAGAGAGGGTTAAGATCACCAGTTGACCTTAACCGGTTTTGTGATCTGTTGGCGACATGGACAGAGTTAGTAAAATACCTCTATGCGATGGGACAGACTTTGCATACTGGAAGGTGCGCATGGAGGCTTACTTGCTAAGCCAAGGAAATGCAATTTGGGAGATTGTGGACTCACAATACTCCATCCCTGAAACTCGCACCTCTCAAACAGAGAAGGTTCAGTATAATGCCAACTCCAAGGCTAGAAATATACTGTTCATTGGTTTGAGTCGGAGTGAGTTTGATAGGGTGCAGCACCTTAGGACAGCGAGGGAGATTTGGACTACTCTCACTATTTTTCATGAGGGCTCTACACAGATTAAGGCCAGGCGCCAAAGCACATACAATCAATAGTATCAGCTGTTTGTGCAGGCACCTGGTGAATCTATAGATACCATGTTTTCTCGCTTTGATGCAATAGTGAGTAACTTGTGGTCCAACGGGACGCTTGCTTACAATGATCATGATAGGGCTATCAAGCTTCTCTATGCTCTTGATCATATCATATGGGAAGTGAAGATATCCAACATTGAGGGATCCACAGGTTATGACACATTGACCTGTGATGAGCTCTTCAGCAAGCTGAAGTCCACGGAGATTGCCAAGGCATCTCTTGCAGTGCATAGGAACTCTTTGCCACAGTTATTGGCACTAGTTTCCAGCACTAGCTGTGGCACCACTGCAGAACTAAGCACATCAGGACACTTGTGTTCTTGCAGATGGTTTTCCTTTGTCCTCCCTGGTCTCCGCCACTAAGGAGCAGGTGGATACTCTAGATGATGACGAGCTTGCTCTCATTGCTAGAAGGTTCACCCGTTTTCACCATGAGAGACAGGATCATAGGAGAAGTGGTTTTAGTGGTTGTTTTGAGTGTGGCGACACTTCTCACATCAAGGCCAATTGTCCTAAACTCAGGAAGAGAGATGAGAGTGAGCGCCCCAAATACCACAAAAGGAGAGGAAACCTTTTGTGAAGGGCAAGCGCGACAAGGTGGCTAAGAGGGTAGCCAAAGCCGCTTCCAGAGCCTTTGTTGCTGCTCTCAGTGACATTGACACTTCCTCAACTGAGGAGTCGAGCTCTGAGGAGGAGGAGTCTCCAAGAAGGAGGAGAAGAAGGACAAGAAGGGATGAGATTTCACCGGCCTCTGCTTCATGGCCGACAGCGATCACAGTGGCGATGAGCTTGACTCATCTGAGGTACCACTATCCTATGACCAGCTTTCAATTAAATTAGATGAACTTAATGAGGTAGTTTTTGGTTAGGATAAAGTACTTGTGCAAGCCGCTAGAGATAGAAAATACCTTAGACTTAGGCTAGAATTAATGATGTTGAATGTGAATCTTGCACTGTTGTCATGGGTGAGCTTGCTCAGTTGCGTTCTGTGCATGCTCAAACTCTTTATGAGCTTGAGACTGCACATAAGCAACTTTTGATGGTGGATTCTAGTCCTCATGATATAATTGAATGCATGAATTGCCCCTTATTACGTGAGAGCATTGATTTACGTGATAAGCATGTTCAGGATTTAGAGGCTAGATTGGAGAGGGCCGGTAGTTCTAAGGATGTGCAACCTATGTGTGACACTTGCATAACCCTTAAGGACCAGCTAGGCATTGTTAGAGAGCGAGCTGAAAACCTCATGACTGAAAATGAATACCTTCTTTCTGTGGTTAACAAATGCACTGAGGGTAACGGTAGGATGGACTTGCTCTTGGCCAAAACCAAGATGTGTGCTGATAAGGCAGGGTTAGCTCTAGGATTGGGTTTTGAGAGGATTCCTTCAGACAGTGAAAACAAAACTGTTTTTACCTCACCCACTACCTTAGAGGAAGAGATAGCCCTGTTAGACACTCCATCAACCAAAAAGCCTACCCGAACTCCGAAGAAAACCACTCCTCCCGCAAAGAAAATTCCTCCCAAGAAAACCGCTCAACAGAAGCCCAAGGAGCCTGTGAGGATTGCTCCTATGACCCATGAGAGTGCCCCTAGGAGAGTTTTTCATTGTTCCTACTGTCAGAGGGCGGGTAACTTGGTTGGGTTCTATTTTCGTCGCATCAAGGATGAACGACGCTCTCAGGCGATGAGGTTCCAGAATATGCACTACCCATCTTTAGGTATGCATGAGTCTAAGTTTTACTCTCGTCCTGTTTTCGAGGCTCCTCGTACTTCTCGGAGAGGTTTTGCTCCTCAAGGTATTCATCATGTTCCATATGGTGATCGACCCCGGGCGAGTAGCTTTGTACCTCGTCAGAGTAGGAGACCTCGTCATGCTTTTGGATCACAGCATGTAGGTAGACCTCACACTTTGCATCATTATGATTATCCTGTGCGTAGACAGTCTACTTTTACTGTGCCTACTACTCGTATCACCCAGTGTTGGATGCCTCGTCATGTATTCACTCACCCCAGCACTAAGCGATCGAGATTTTCTTATCATGTGTAGGCACCGGACCGAGGCTTGGAAGACACGTGGATCATGGACTCCGGTTGTTCGCGCCATATGACTGGAGATGTAGCATGGTTCTCCATCCTCACCACAACCAAGCAAAGGGAACATATCACCTTCGGCAACAATCGAAGGAGTAGAGTGAAAGGTAAAGGTGTGGTAAGAATCAACTCGAATTTCACTCTCAAAGATATTGCTTTGGTTGAAAACTTGGGATACAATTTGCTTTCTGTATCTCAATTGCTTGATGAGGGCTTCGAAGTGTGATTCCATCGCGACACTTCGCAAGTACTCAATTCTGATGGCGTTGTGGTTTGTAAGATCTTTAGAGTTGGGATAGTTTTTGGAGTTGATTTTTCTGAATCATCTGGTTCTTCTCATTGTCTTGTTGCACATTTTACTTCTGAGCTTTGGAAGCGGCATAGGAGACTAGGGCATATGATCTTTGAATTGCTCGCTCGTCTGAGTGCCCTAGTTCTGATCCGAGGATTGCCCAAGCTCAAGTTTGAGAAGAATTTAGTTTGCGCTCCTTGTTGACATGGAAAAATGATTGCCGCTTCGCATTCGCCAGTCACCACAGTGATGACTGAACAACGCAGAGAACTTCTCCACATGTACACTGTAGGTCCTTCTCAGGTTAGTTCTTCAGGCGTCAAGTGGTATGTGTTAATCATTGTCGATGATTTCTCTCGCTACTCTTGGGTCTTCTTTCTTGCCAGCAAGGATGAAGTTTTTTCACACTTTCGGAGCTTGGCTTTGAGACTTTTCACTGAACTCCCTGGTGCATTGAAATTCATTCGAAGTGATAATGGCACTGAGTTCAAGAACAGTCTCTTTGTTGACTTTTGCATGGAGCATGGCATAGAACATCAATTCTCTGCTCCACGGGTTCCTCAACAGAACGGTGTTGTTGAGAGAAAGAACCGCACTTTGGTTGAGATGGCTAGGACGATGATCGATGAGCATAGGACTCCTAGGAAATTCTGGGCTGAGGCCATGAACACTGCTTGCTACCTCTCAAACCGAATTTTCTTGCACTCAATTTTAAACTTGACATCTTATGAGCTATGTTTTGGGAGACAACCCAAAGTTACTCATCTTCGAGTTTTTAGCTGTCGTTGCTTCATCCTAAAACATGGAAATTTGGATAAATTTGAATCGCGCTCTTCTGACGGGATCTTTTTGGGTTACACTACACATGGTCATTCTTATCGTGTTTATAATTTGGAAACTAACAGTGTCATCGAGTCATGTGATGTGACTTTTGATGAATCAACCCCCTCTGTTAGTTCTACCTTTGAACAAGCAAATGAACACGACCACTACAAGAAAATAATAAATTTCCGTCGGCTTTTTTAATTTCCGTCGGCATTTCTAAAAGCCGACGAAAATTAAGTAACTTCCGTCGGTCTAGACGGGCCGACGAAAGTTAACATAATTTTCGTCGGCTTTTTCTTTTAACCGACGGAAGTTACATAACTTCCGTCGGTCTTTCCCTAAAGTCGACGAAAGTTATATCCGTCGATTAGGTCTCCCTCTCCCAACCTCGCATCCCTAGCCTCCTCACTTCCCCAATCTCCCGTGCGCACTCACGCTCCTCCCCACCACCACCGCCGCCCTGCCAGTTGCCTCCGTCCTGCCGGCCTCCGCCCGCCTCGCCCCGCTGGCCCTTCGCCGCCTCCGCCCCACCGGCCTCCGCCGCCTTTGCCAGCCTAAGCCCCGCCGACCTACGCCGACTCCGCTTGCCTCACCCCGGCAACCAAATCCACACAACCAGTGGCCCAGAGACGACCACTCCCTCATTGTACCTTCGCTCGCCCGCTCCCCGTCGTTGAAGTGCCACAATACGGACCCTCCGCGCCGCGGCTGCCTCATTCCGTGCGCCCTCTGCCTCCGCTCTAGCTAGGGTTTCCTCATTATTGCCTACATCTTCCTCCACCACCGCTCCGTGCGCCCACTACCTCTGCTCACCGCATCGCCAAGCCACCGCTCGGCTGACCGCCGCCGCTCGTTCGGCCACCTCCACTGCTAGGCAGGCCGCCGCTCGGCCGACCACCACCGCTCGCCTCGGAGGGCACTCCGACTTCACTTCGATCGCTCTCCCGAGTACGACGACCCTACTCCCACTATAAGCTTTCAGTATGTTTCAGATTTGGCACTTTTGACTCTATTATTCATTTTCTATATTTCAGTATGTTTATCAAGAACAAATTGATTTTTGTGCTTGAGACTCACCTATAATTGTTTATCGCTATAAAAATTGCTATAAACTTGTATAAAAGTCTTTGAAATTTTTAACAATATGTTTCATGTGAGTGATTAAACAAGCGCTTAATTAGCTAGCTCGCATCATATCTCCGGTTCTGTTAGTGCGAGAAATTTCTTGGTGCTTTTACTTTAGTTTGTTGTGGTTGGGTTCTGACGTTCTGTTAGTGCGAGAAATTTCCATGGCGTATTCACCATACTTGATTGACTGTGTGTTGTGTCAGTGCTTATTTTTCAAGGTGTCTTATAACCTTAAACACACGGACTATGCTGGATATTTATTCCATTCTGTTATGAGGAGTGCATTAGTGGCTGCACAATTTACTAATGGATGTAATGGTTCATATTTATGATTACAACATTATGAAATTTGGTGAAGGTAGAATTGGTATAGTAGTGGATATTTCACCACTGAATAGTGTACTGATTAACTCTACTCAACTTTTTGTTTCTCACTGAATATCCTGTGATTTATTGATGTCTTTCTACAATCTGATGTAGTTCTTAACCTACCATGATGAAGTTTCCTTTGTGAGTGCTTTATCTCAAATGTCTGTCCGAATTTGTAACTTCTAGAGGCCATGGCATCTCTAGCTTCTTTTCATCTCTAACAGGCTTCTTTCCATGCAGAAAGAAGCTCTTCTTGGTAGCCTGAAGATTTCATGTCGTGGCAGTGGCACAAGTATGGTATGGTTCTCTTGTCCAGTTAGCATGTGGAGGCACCAAATTTGATTTTACAACTGAATCATGTTTTCAGTTTTCACAATTTCACCTACATGGAAATGAGAGGTTTTGATTTGATCATGCCATTTATCCAATCCTGATAGTGTTTGTGATAGTTTTTGCCTCTGCAGATAAGAAATAGCTATGCATGTGTGGTCTTCTGTTCGGATTTCTTTATTGTTCGATGACATATTTCAGCCTAAGATTTTTTGGTCCCTTGTTGATGTACATGTATAATTGTGTTTCAATTAATTGATTAAAGCCTTTGAATCCCAAGATTTACCATGGCAATGTTAAATAATTCTACAAAAATTTTCATGTGGTCGTTATGTAAGTAATGCTGATTATTTTGAACTTTTAAATAATGTACAGTCATTTATCCATTAATTTGTTGACTTAACTACTTTGTTTCCATATCAAGGACCTGTACATCAACAATGCAGTGTAAGTGGCCTGCTCTTCTGATCAGCGTGTGCTCCGATTGTGTGCAGCCAGATGGATGTTGCTGCGAAGAAGTTCAGCGGCAAGGTAAACTGCACATTACTCGTTCTCTGTTGTTTTTCCATAGATTGCATACCGGTAGTCCATACTGTCCACTGCTTAAATATGTATTTAGCATGCAAAATCTGTAGCTTATGCTGTCAATGCTTTACTTAAATGTAAATAAGTCATTTTGATTGAAGATAAATTGGTTGCTCTTTGGCAGTGAAAATGCCGTCGAACATTGGTGAAATATAACACTGAGTTGCACTTAGGAAAGAAAGGAAATATACTATAAAACTGTAACCAGAACATTCGCACTTGTACTTGTGTGGTGCTGGTCTGCTTGATGTCAAAATGAGGGAAACAAACTCTCAATATACTTTAGAATAATATCAAAATGAGGGAAATATACTTTTAATATACTTGAGTGTTAATTACTGTTAAGCTAATATTGGTTATTTTGTCAAATGAGAATCTATTTTCATACTTTACCTGCAGGCAAGGATCAAACCAGTCGATATTTCTGATCATATTTCTGTGAGATGTTGATGTAAATCCTCATTTCTGTTGACTAGTAAATAAATGTACTTATAGTTCACGTTTGTGATACAATTGGATTCAGGTCATTGAGAAACTGTCAGGTGGAGCACCTGATACGCAGATGAAAATCAAAACCTGGTCCTACTAGTTTCTCTGATGAACATTGGACTTTATGAATTGCATGTAGCTATTTAGCAAAATGATGTAATAGATGTAATAGATGTTAGCTATTTATCATATTTCAGTTCATGTGTGTTCACTGAACTATTTTTTTAAAGGAAAAAGTAACTTCCGTCGGCCACACATTAGCCGACGGAAGTTATTTTTTTCATTTTTTCTGTTTTCCGTTAACTTCCGTCGGTCGTACATTAGCCGACGGAAGTTAAGTATGTTTTTGCTGACGTGGCAAAATATCCCGATAACTTCCGTCGGCCACGTCAAGCCTAGCTAACTTCCGTCTAACCGCTTCCGTCGGCCAAAGGCCGACGGAAGTTAGTGTTTTGCCGACGGAAGTTGGCTTCTTCCGTCGGAAAAGGGCTAACTTCCGTCGGCTTTGGCCGACGGAAGTTGCCTGTTTTGTTGTAGTGGACATGGAGCAGACCATCTTCGAAGAAGAAGATACCGAAGATTTCGAGGATGAACCCCTACTACCCTCGACATTGACCCCCGAAGCTGACCCCGCTTCGACTACTTCGACACAAGGTCCCGAAGCAACTACCTCGACATCGGTCATCTTGGACCACTCCAACGCACAAGTTGAAGGGGAGACTGCATCCCGCCGCGAGGCTCCACATCATGTTCAAAGGATGCATCCTCCCGAGCAGATCATTGGTGAGCTTGATCAAAGGGTAACACATTCTCATGCTCATTTCATTGATTCCACTTTTGTTGCTTCTTTCGAGCCCTTAAATGTTAGTCATGCACTTTCTGATTCTAGTTGGATCAATGCCATGCATGAAGAACTTGAAAATTTTGAGAGAAACCAAGTCTGGACTTTAGTTGATCCTCCACCAAATGTTCATTTCATTGGAACAAAATGGATTTTCAAAAACAAACAAGGAGAGGATGGGACTGTAGTTAGAAACAAGGCTAGACTTGTAGCTCAGGGTTATTCTTAATTAGAAGGGATTGATTTTACTGAAACTTTTGCACCTGTTGCGCGTCTAGAGGCCATTAGAATTTTGCTTGCCTTTGCGACATCTCAGGGATTCAAACTCTATCAAATGGATGTCAAAAGTGCATTTCTTAATGGCTTCATAGGCGAAGATGTTTATGTAAAACAACTCCTGGCTTTGAAAACCCCAAATACCCACATAAAGTCCTTAAACTTCATAAGGCTCTTTATGGACTCAAGCAGGCCCCTCGGGCATGGTATGATAGACTTAAGTATTTGCTACTTGAGCGAGGGTATTTGATGGGATCTGTTGATAAAACCCTGTTCACTCTCAAGCATGGCAAAGATTTCCTCCTAGTCCAGATTTATGTGGATGATATCATCTTCGGTGGCTCTGCTCATGCTTTGGTTGCCGAGTTTGAAGATGACATGAGCAGGGAGTTCGAGATGTCCATGATGGGCGAACTCACTTTTTTCCTTGGTTTGCAAATCAAGCAAAGCAAACAAGGTACTTTCGTCCACCAGACGAAGTACACCAAGGTCCTGCTCAAGAATTCGACATGGCTGATGTGAAGCCACTCGCCACTCCAATGGCTACATCTGTAGCATTAGATCCTAACGAAGATAGAGAAGCCGTAGACCAGAAGGAGTTCTGAAGCATGATCGACTCCTTCCTCTACTTGACTGCTACGAGGCTGGACATACACTTCGCAGTGTGTCTGTGCACTCATTTTCAGGCTTCACCATGATCTTCGCACCGCCAAGCGGTAAAGCGCATTCTCAGGTATCTCAAACATACCCTCGAATTTGACATTTGGTATTCTGTGTCTTCCTCTTTGTGTCTTTGAGGTTATTCCGATGCGTACTTTGCTGGGTGTAGGATTGATAGGAAAAGTACCTCTGACACTTGTCATTTTCTAGGTACTTCACTGGTTTGCTGGTTTTCCCGCAAACAGTCTAGTGTTACACAATCGACGGTTGAGGCCGAATATGTTGCTGCAGCTAGCTGTTGCTCTCAGATTTTGTGGATGGTTTCCACTTTGCGGGATTTTGGGTTAGATTATGAGAGTGTTGCACTTTTCTGTGACAACACTAGTGCTATTTGTATTGCAAACAACCCGGTTCAGCATTCCAGAACCAAACACATTGATGTGCGATATCATTTCTCAGAGATTATAATGAGAAGGGTGATATTGAGCTTCAATATGTTCATACCCAACACCAGCTAGCCGATATTTTCACAAAACCCTCGATGCTTCTCGTTTTGCCTACTTGCGTGGGGAACTTGGTGTTTGTCACCCTTACGGCATTTTGTGAGGGGGAGCAGATTTTTATTGTCTTGCATATGCTCATTGTGTGTGAAATTGCATTTACATCTTTTGCACTTATATGCCTGATTTTAATTCATGAAATCATGTCAGCTCAGCTCTATTTAATATGTCTGAAACATTATGTGCATAATTCTTCTTTCCAAATCAAATCATGCTCATTGCTTGGTCTTGAATCTAGCATGTTTAGGCAAGACTGCTTTAGCTATCTTTAATCTGCTTGATAACAAGACTCATTTCCTCTAGATGCTAAACATTGCAACTTGAAAAATTGTTCTACTTACTCATGGATATTCATCAAGTTCTAAACAAATTGTTCACTTAATTAAAATCCAAAACTCCATTATTTGCATGCTACAAGCGAAAAGATCTAGGTGGGTTTTTTTGTCGCACTACTCTATTCTAGACTGCTTACCATTGCACATTGGTCTGAACTGGGATAGTGTAGTGTATGCCAAAATCACCGCCTTAAGCTTCTGATGGTTTTCATGCCTAGGCTTGGCTTGATTGGAAAGTATAGGTAGACAAACAAATAACCCCTGGCATTATGAAAAGAATAACGAATTCATTGATCATCAAGATTGCTTTCAAAGCTCCACTTGAACTAGACCTGTCTGTCTAGAGTAGAAATTGACTAGCTTTGCGCAGTCCCTGCTTTTACTTGTCTAGTTACCTTGATTGAGTGGTGATGCTTTATTTCAAAATGATAAAATCACATGCCGTCATCATGTTTTTTAGAGAATGTTAAATTGAGTTGAGCACATGATAATTGGTATTAATGTTGGCATATTTTTGCTTTATATGTCTTTGCAATTCAGCTCATCTCAAAGCTTTGCATCTTTTGAATGCTCCTTGATGCTTGCATTGCCAAAGGGGGAGAAATTTTTGAGTTCTCTGTAGCAAGGGGGTAAAATAACTCAGGGGAGTTTTGTCTTGCAAAGGGAATATTTGCCCAAAGGGTTTTTACTCTTTTGAAAAGGGGGAGGAAAATTCTTTTGTCAAGTGACATGATTTGGCTCGTTTCTGAGTTTGTATGGTCACTTGTGTGCTGAAATTTTTCAAATTTTCTTGAACTTGAATTTGGTTGTCAATGCACTCATCAAGGGGAGATTGAGAAACCAAGGGTTGGTTTTGGAGTCTATGATAAGTGATTGACAGAGTTTATCCTCTGATTCGAAGGGGTCCCTCCGAAGGGGTTTGGAGGTGGTTTCACCGAAGGGTTCGGTGGGTCTGTTTGCTGCAGGTGTTGCAACGGAGTGTGCCTGTCAAAGGGGTCCGACAGTACATGATGACTGGGTTGTACCAAAGGGTTCGGTACTTTGGGCGGTACACCGGAGTGTGTATCGGAGGTTATTTACCCAAAGAGGTCTCCGGGGTACTGGATACACTTGTCTATTTGTCTGTGGTGCGCAGGTGACTTCGGAGGTGACGGACGGGTCGCAGCAGGTGAACCTGGGTCAAGCGGGAGGCTTGATGCCAGGCGAGCGGGGAGCTCGGTCACGAAGGTTGCGAAGGGGTCGAGGTCGGACTTTGGGTCGAGGTGCGCCAGCAGAAGGCAGAGAGTGCGGGCATGTCTCCGGCTGAAGGTACTCCGAGACGAAGTCCTCGGAGGCGAGGCACTTCGAAGGGTACTCCGAATGGAGTGACTTCGGAGTATGGTGGACAAAGTCCTCAGCAATGAGGCAAGGCATTCGAAGTGTGCTCTGGAGGGAGGCACTCGAAGGTATACCCGACGAAGGTCTCAGAAGTCGAGGTGTATCGAAGGCATGATCGGATGAGGTTCGTCGAGGAGTGTGCTCACGGAGAGACACTGCGATGAAGTGCTCATGGAATGCTTAGTGCGGAGGCCTTGCACGAAGGAGGGACTTCGAAGGGTGGTACTCCGAAGGTGGGACTTCGGAGGGAGGCTGACTTGAGGTACTTCGGCCAAGCATGGCATCGGTACACGAACTGACTGAGTTTGAGCTGAGAGAAGTTGCGAAGCTGTGGTGGTCCACTCCGGAGGTGTTAGTGCGAAGGCCCAAGGGCTTTGACGGCTTCGGCTCAAAACCGTCACTGTATCGAAGGCTGACTTCGGTGAAGCGAAGGCCATCAGGCTCAAGGCTTCTCACCGAAGCTACCGTACCCCTCGCGTGCGAAGGGGGGCTTCAGAAGGCTCCAAAACTGCAAAGGCTGACCATGTCTGCTCTGCAAAAGATGATGTTGTCCCCTCTGCAAAGCTGACAAAAGAAGCCTCCGTATAAAGTAGACTACCAGTTGTACCCCCTTGTTCTGATGAGACAAAATAGTGTAAACCCTAGGGGTAAAGTAGTCTATTCACAGGGCTGAATAGTGCCTATAAATAGTGGAAGCTAGCTAGGTCACATCAACACTTTGAGCAGCCATTGTAGAACTCCTGTGCTAGCCGCCACACTCTCTATATTCATCCTGTAAGTTCATTTTGTGTTCCCTGTTCAAGCAATGAAACTTTGATTCTGTTTTCATTTATTGTTTGAACTTGTATGCCTACTTTTCACTGCATGTTTTGATTTCTCTGTGCACCACCTTCTTCTGGGTTGAGTTTGTGCTCTGGATCTTTTTTGGAGAAGTGTGTGAGAAGTCTGTTCGTGTGAAGTGTGTGCTTTTTAGTGTCTGTTCGCTCTGTGTAAACTAGAGGCAAGACCTCTCTGATTACTAGCGAAGCACTGTTCTTGGCTTAAATCGAAGCCCGTTTTCTTCCCTTGTCGAAGTCCTCGGCGAAGTGTGTTCAGTGTGCGTTTAGACATTCGAAGTACGAAGCCTAGCACCAGTTGCTATCGCTGAGTATTTGGTCGAAGTCCCCAGAGGGAAGTCTGCTCTTGCGAAGGGTGAAGTGCGAAGCCTGCTCAAAGACACCTAGTGTGCGGAGCCTGCACTGACTTAGCAGAGTTGAGTTTTTGAGTGTTCTGGGTGGAGCGAAGTCTTCTTGACTTCGAACTTTTGCTCCTTGCGAAGCCTATTTTCGGAGCTGTGAAATACCTCCGAACCAGAACTTCGAAGGGTTTGTTCGAAGCCTGTTCCGCAGAAGACAGAATTAAAATAGAAGGCTATTTTTAGTCTGAAATTTTAAAAGCTCCCATTCACCCCCCCTCTGGTCGCCGTTTTCGGTCCAACAGTATGACTTGGTGGTGATCCCTAAATTTAACCTTTCCATATCCTTGTATACCAACGGGGCCTAATCTTGTACCATGATGGCATTACAGTACCCCTTCCGACTTAGGGCATCTGCCACTACGTTTGCCTTGCCCGGATGGTAGTGGATGCCTAAGTCATAATCCTTGATCAGCTCCAACCATCTCGTTGCCTGAGGTTTAGATCAGGTTGGGTGAATATGTACTTAGGATCTTGTGGTCATTTAAGACTTCACACCAGTTACCCACAAGGTAGTGCCTCCATATCTTCAAGGCGTGAACCACTGTTGCTAACTCCAAGTCATGGGTCGGGTAGTTAGCTCGTGGGGTCTCAGTTGATGAGAGGCATAAGATATCACCTTCCCGTCTTGCATCAAAACACATCCCAATCCTTGGCGAGAGGCATCACAGTAGACGTGGAAGTCCTTTCGTATATCTGGTAAGGTCAAAATTGGGGCTGATACTAGCTTATTCTTAAGGGTCTGGAAACATTCCTCATAATCTGAGGTCCATTCAAACTTCACTTCCTTTTGCAATAATGTGGTCATGGGTTTGACTATCTTTGAAAAATTCTCGATGAACCTACGGTAATACCTGGCCAGTCCCAGAAAACTCTGGATCTCGAACACATTCGTCAACTATAACCAATTGGCCACTGGTTCCACAGTGGTTGGGTCCACATCTATCCCTCCAGCAGATATGACATGGCCGAGAAACTTACCTTTGACGACCAAAACTCGCACTTGTTGTACTTTCCATATAACTGATGTTCCCCCTCAGCTTTCCTAGGGTTAGACGGAGGTGGACTTGTCCAAGAACTCCATGAAGATGTTGTTCATCATGTTCATGAAGAAGGCGGGGCATTCGTGAGTCTGAACGACATCATAGTATACTCATATAATCCATAGCGGGACGTGAAGGCAGTCTTGGGGATGTCCTCCTCTCTGATTTTCAGCTGATGGTAACCTGACCTGAGGTCGATCTGTTGATAGCAAAAAATGGCATTAATGGCTAGATTGTCAAAATATCAGTTTTGGTGATTTGGGACGAAAATACACATGTCCAGGGTCCGTCCGAAGCCCGACAGGGTCGAAGTCCATTGAGCTATAAGCTCCGAAAGCCTCTAGCCAGCCCATGGGCTTCGGTCAGGAAGCCTTCGGAGGCCCACGGCACCAAAGCTTCGGCCCGAGGAGCAGACCTCGGCGGGCCTGATCGAAGCCCACTTCGGCGGTGAATAGAGTTGCATTGCGTTTCCGCTCAGTTTTTATCTCCATCCAGCCGAGTTAATAGCAGATTAGATCAGGATTAAGCCCCCTATAAATAGAGAGGCGAGGCCAGCTGTAGAGCCCCCCAACTCAAACCAAAACCAAAGCCCTAGCTTTGATCGTATTTACTTTACGTTTATTTCCTGTACCTCTTCGTGGGTTTGCTTGGGAAGCCCTCGTCAGCCACTACGGAACAGTGGTAACCCCTTGTTACTTCGATTTTGAAGTATCCGTTAATTACGTAATAGATTGTTATTGCCTTATTACTTTTCCTGTGAAGTATTCGCTAATCTGCGTAACAGATTGCTACCATCACTAATAGTGCAACACTTAGCAGAATCGGTCCTCAGGCCGATTGGGGGTTACTCTAAGTCTCTTTGTTGCAGGTTCCCACGTTCTGAGCTACTTCGTCGAGGTGTCCGGAGCTGAGAAATTGGTTTTGGAGGTCACCAGGACACCCTTCGGCGGGACTGCAAGCTCCGGCAACAGGCTTCGCCAGCATACTTCGTCACAACAGGCTTCACCACGACCATACTCTGCACTGGACGAAGTTACGCTCACGCGTGGCCTTCACATCATTATTCTGTAGTTTGCTGTATCAGAGACCTCATGCCGAACGCCGCTGTTCGGAGGTGACCATCGCGTCCCGATTTGTTCAGAGTTCATCTTCGGCCGGATCCGTCCGAACGCCGATGCACCCTTCGGAGGGAGACTTCGCACCAGACGCCGAAGGTACACTTCGGTAACCCCTTCGCACCAGACTTCGAAGCAGACAGGCTCCGACCGGTTTGCTGATTTTATTTTGATTAATATATTTCTTTCGGCTAATTGGGTTATTTTGTGTGATCTGATTGCCTGGCGACTTCACCTCCCTATCACGACTAAGGGTAGTCGGAACGCGACATCGGTGTTGCGTCATGCTTAGGCTTGTCCCTAAGTATCCGCACACTTTTGGATCATCGAACTGACCCAAGTGCGGGGGCACGTTTCCATGTCAACACGATCTTGAAGAATACCGAGGATCCTTCAGCTGGTCAAACAGGTCATCGATCCGAGGCAGCGAGTACTTGTTCTTGATGCTCACCTCATTCAAGGCTCTATATTTCTACGCACATCCTCTTGGTCTTGTCCTTCTTCATGGCGAAGATGGCCGGTGCACCCCATGGTGAGGTACTCGGTCGGATTGTACCCTTTCTGCTCAAGCTCCTCAATATTGCTATTTATTTCGGCGTAGCTCATTTGCGGTCATACGGTATGGGCGGTTTGGAGATGGGGGTGGTCTCGGGACAAGCTCGATCCTAATTCGATGTCCCTCTTGGGTGACATCCCTAGTAGATCCTCTAGGAAGACGTCTTGGTATTCCCGGACCACATGTATTTCCTCTAATGCCATTTGGTGAAGCGACACTCCTTTCGGGCCGCGGGTAGTCATCTTAAAGGTGACAGTGTCTCCTCCCGAGCTGGTCATGGTGATGGACTTACTAGCACAGTCAATCACTCCCTTATGCTTCATTAACCATTCCATCCCTAGGATGAGGTCTAGTCCCTTGCAATCTATAAGGACTAGGTCGGCCCAAAACAACACCCCTTGGATTTCTACCCTTATCCTTGGGCTGAACATATTAGCTAGGGTTTTCTTGCGTGGGGTGGAGATCATCATGGGTGTGGGCAGAGGAGTACTTCTAGGTTATTTACTCTCACGAAATCTTTTGATATGAATGAATGGGTTGCCCCAGAGTTAAATAATACTATTGCGGGTATGAAATTTGTTGTGAACATACCGAGCACGACTTTAGGGGCCTCTTGGGCTTCTTTGGCGTTGATGTGGTTGACTCGGGCGTGACCCACCTGGTTGGGTGCATCACCTTGGGGTTGCTTGGGGGTGAGAGCACTGGTGGGAGTAGTGTCCTTCCTTCCGACAGTTGAAACAGACGACCGGCTTGCCATTTCGGTCTCTCAGTATAGGGGCTTTGTGACAGGTGCTGGTGGGGCGGTTGGAGCTGGTGGAGCAGGGCGAGGGTTCCCGACACTTGAGCCACTAGCAGCGTGCGGTGGCCGGTAGACGAGTCAAGGATGGTAGGTGGTGTGCTTGAGGTGGAGGAACGAAGCGAGGCCTCTGGATATTCCCTTGGTGATGCTTGAAGGCGATCATCTTTCTCTTCTTGAGATCCAACTTGTTCTGTTTGGTCTCAAGGATGGCTTTGTTTACCAACCGTTGGAAGTCGGCATAATCCATGGCGACAAGCTGTATGGAGAGCTCATCCTTTAGTCCCCTGAGGAACTTGGCCTGACGGGCGGTATCTGTCCGAACTTTCTTTGGCGCGGTATCGGGCCAACCGGTTAAATTCATGAAGGTACTCCATGATGGTCCGGTTTCCTTGTTATAGGTCCCGGAATTCTTGTTGCTTTACCGCGACGACTCCGGCGGGACGTGAGCGTCCCGGAAGGCAATGGTGAATTCTGCCCACGATACCTCATGATCTCGAGTTGGGATTTATGGTAGTTGCCCCACCATTCTACGGCGGGTCCTGAAGCTGGTGAGCGGCGAACGCCACTCATTCTCGTCCGAACAAGGGAGGAGATCCAACTTCTTCCCAATGGTCCTGAGCCAATCGCCGACCTCCATGGGATTAGTTGTGCTTGAGAAGATGGGGGGCCTCACGCGCAAGAACTCGAGAGTTGAGGTGCGGGCGCGAGGGCTTGTTGGCGAGGGGCTAGCTCCCACGTTCTACTGCTGTAGATGGTCCACTGGCTTGCTGATGCTGCATTTGTGTCAGGAGGGCGGTGATCAACTAGTTCGGGTTCGCCATTATTTCTACCAACGTAGGATGATTGGCAGACGACAGCCCTGATTGGCGCTAGCCCGTTGCACCCTAGTTGGGCACAATGCTCCCGGGCAGGCCGTTGGCAGCTCCCTC
>JAAALK010000080.1:36731767-36777530 GCA_019279435.1 Zizania palustris
ATTCTCAGGTATCTCAAACATACCCTCAAATTTGACATTTGGTATTATGTGTCTTTGAGGTTATTCTGATGCGTACTTTGCTGGGTGTAGGATTGATAGGAAAAGTACCTCTGACACTTGTCATTTTCTAGGTACTTCACTGGTTTGCTGGTTTTCCCGCAAACAGTCTAGTGTTGCACAATCGACGGTTGAGGCCGAATATGTTGCTGCAGCTAGCTGTTGCTCTCAGATTTGTGGATGGTTTCCACTTTGCAGGATTTTGGGTTAGATTATGAGAGTGTTGCACTTTTCTGTGACAACACTAGTGCTATTTGTATTGCAAACAACCCGGTTCAGCATTCCAGAACCAAACACATTGATGTGCGATATCATTTTCTCAGAGATTATAATGAGAAGGGTGATATTGAGCTTCAATATGTTGATACCCAACACCAGCTAGCCGATATTTTCACAAAACCCCTCGATGCTTCTCGTTTTGCCTACTTGCGTGGGGAACTTGGTGTTTGTCACCCTTACGGCATTTTGTGAGGGGGAGCAGATTTTTATTGTCTTGCATATGCTCATTGTGTGTGAAATTGCATTTACATCTTTTGCACTTATATGCCTGATTTTAATTCATGAAATCATGTCAGCTCAGCTCTATTTAATATGTCTGAAACATTATGTGCATAATTCTTCTTTCCAAAATCAAATCATGCTCATTGCTTGGTCTTGAATCTAGCATGTGAGAAACCAAGGGTTGGTTTCGGTGTTTTGTGATGAGTGATTGACATGCTTTTTACCCTCTGTTCGAAGGGTACCTCCGAAGGGGGTTCGGAGGTTGGACCTCCGAAGGTGATCGGAGGAGGGTACCTCCGGAGGGGTTTCGGAGGTTGTACCTCCGAAGGGTGTTCGGAGGTGGTTTCACCGAAGTATGTTCGGTGGTTTGCTTGCTGCAGCTGTGCAGCGGAGTGTGCTTGTCGGAGGGGTCCGACAGTACACGATGACTGGGTGTGTACCGAAGGGTTCGGTACTTTGGGCGGTACACCGGAGTGTGTACCGGAGGTTGCTAACCCGGAGAGGTCTCCGGAGTACTGGAAACACTTGTCTGCTTGTCGGTGGTGCGCAGGGACTTCGGAGGCGACGGACAAGGTTCGCAGCAGGTGAACCTGGGTCGAGCGGGAGGCTTGATGCCAGGGGAGCGGGGAGCTCCGTCACGGTGACTACGAAGGTGGTCCGGGTCGGTCCTCGGGTCGAGGCGTGCCAGGTGAAGGCAGAGAGTGCGGAGTGTGGCTCCGACTGAAGGTACTCCGAGACAAAGTCCTCGGAGGTGAGGCACTTCGAAGGTACTCCGAATGGAGTGACTTCGGAGTTGGTTGGATCAAGTCCTCTGCGGAGGCAAGGTGTTCGAAGTGTGCTCCGGAGGGAGACATTCGAAGGTACCCGACGAAGGTCTCAGAAGTCGAGGCGCATCGAAGGCATGGTCTGGGTGAGGCTCGTCGAGGAGTGTGCTCGGGGAGAGGCACTGCGACGAAGGGCTCATGGAATGCTTCATGCGGAGGCCTTGGACGAAGGAGGGACTTCGAAGGGTGGTACTCCGAAGGTGGGGCTTCGGAGGGTGGAAGGCTTCGGAGCAAGGCTAGCTCCGGAGCGAGGTTGACTTGAGGTGCTTCAGCCTGCATGGCTTCGGTACACGGACTGACGGAGTTCGAGCTGGGTGAAGCTGTGAAGCCGTGGTGGTCCACTCCGGAGGTGTTGGTGCGAAGGCCCAAGGAGCTTTGACGGCTTCGGCTCAAAACCGTCACTGTATCGAAGGCCATCTTCGGCGAAGCGAAGGCCAACAGGCTCAAGGCTTCTCGCCGAAGCTACCGCACCCTCGCGTGCGAAGGGAGGATTCCAGAAGGTCAAAGATTGCAAAGGCTGACACTGTCTGTTCTGTAAAAGGCTGACACTGTCCCCTCTGCAAAGCTGACAGAGAAGCCTCCAGAATAAAGGTGGACTACCTTTTGTACCCCTTAGTTCTGTAGAGACAAATCCTTTGTAAACCCTAGGGGTAAAGTAGTCACTTCCTTTGGGTGAACTGTGGGCTATAAATATGGGGGCTCGGTAGGTAACATTTAACACTTTGAGCATTTACTGTTGAGCTCCTGTAGCCACATACCTCGCTGTATTCATCCAGAGTTCAATTTATTTGTGTTCCTTGTTCAAGCGGTGAAGCCCTGCTTCTGTGTGCTTTTTGCTTGAGCTCGCGTTACATACCTCGCTAGTTATAGTGCACCGAAGCCTGTCTAGGCGAAGATTGTTTCTGTGTGAAGTGTGTTTTTCAGTGTGCTGTCGCTCTGTGTAACAGGAGGCAAGACCTCGCTGCTTACTAGCGAAGCCCTGTTCAAGGCCCGTTTTGCTTCTTGTGTTGAAGCTCTTAGCGAAGTCCGTTTGTGTGCGTGTAGACCTTCGTGTACAAAGCACAGCACCAGTTGCTGCTGCCAAGTACTTGGTCGAAGTCCTCAGAGGGTTGTCCACTCTTGCGAAGGGTGAAGTGCGAAGCCTACTCGAAGCACCCTGTGTGCGGAGCCTGCACTGACTTAGCAGAGTAGATTTTCAAAGGGTGTGAGTGGAGCGAAGTCTTCTTGGCTTCGAACTTTTGCTCTTGCGAAGCCTGTGTTCGGAGCTGTCGAAGTACCTCCGAACCAGACCTTCGAAGGTTGTGTTCGAAGCCTGTTCCGCAGAAGACAGAACCAATCCGAAGGCTAGTTTTTAGCCCGAAATTTTAAAAGCTCCCATTCCCCCCCTCTGGTCGCCGTTTCCGGTCCAACAGCATGTTTAGGCAAGACTGCTTTAGCTATCTTTAATCTGCTTGATAGCAAGACTCCTTTCCTCTAGATGCTAAACATTGCAACTTGAAAAATTGTTCTACTTACTCATGGATATTCATCAAGTTCTAAACAAATTGTTCACTTAATTAAAATCCAAAACTCCATTATTTGCATGCTACAAGTGAAAAGATCTAGGTGGGTTTTTTTGTCGCACTACTCTATTCTAGACTGCTTACCATTGCACATTGGTCTGAACTGGAATAGTGTAGTGTATGCCAAAATCACCGCCTTAAGCTTCTGATGGTTTTCATGCCTAGGCTTGGCTTGATTGGAAAGTATAAGGTAGACAAACAAATAACCCCTGGCATTATGAAAAGAATAACGAATTCATTGATCATCAAGATTGCTTTCAAAGCTCCACTTGAACTAGACCTGTCTGTCTAGAGTAGAAATTGACTAGCTTTGCGCAGTCCCTGCTTTTACTTGTCTAGTTCACTTGATTGAGTGGTGATGCTTTTATTTCAAAATGATAAAATCACATGATGTCATCATGTTTTTTAGAGAATGTTAAATTGAGTTGAGCACATGATAATTGGTATTAATGTTGGCATATTTTTGCTTTATATGTCTTTGCAATTCAGCTCATCTCAAAGCTTTGCATCTTTTGAATGCTCCTTGATGCTTGCATTGCCAAAGGGGGAGAAATTTTTGAGTTCTCTGTAGCAAGGGGGTAAAATAACTCAGGGGAGTTTTGTCTTGCAAAGGGAAGATTTGCCCAAAGGGTTTTTACTCTTTTGAAAAGGGGGAGGAAAATTCTTTTGTCAAGTGACATGATTTGGCTCGTTTCTGAGTTTGTATGGTCACTTGTGTGCTGAAATTTTTCAAATTTTCTTGAACTTGAATTTGGTTGTCAATGCACTCATCAAGGGGGAGATTGAGAAACCAAGGGTTGGTTTTGAAGTCTGTGATAAGTGATTGACAGAGTTTATCCTCTGATTCGAAGGGGTCCCTCCGAAGGGGTTTGGAGGTGGTTTCACCGAAGGGTTCGATGGGTCTGTTTGCTGCAGGTGTTGCAACGGAGTGTGCCTGTCGAAGGGGTCCGACAGTACATGATGACTGGGTTGTACCGAAGGGTTCGGTACTTTAGGCGGTACACCGGAGTGTGTATCGGAGGTTGTTTACCCAAAGAGGTCTCCGGGGTACTGGATACACTTGTCTATTTGTCTGTGGTGCGCAGGTGACTTCGGAGGCGACGGACGGGTCGCAGCAGGTGAACCTGGGTCAAGCGGGAGGCTTGATGCCAGGCGAGCGGGGAGCTCGGTCACGAAGGTTGTGAAGGGGTCGAGGTCGGACTTTGGGTCGAGGTGCGCCAGCAGAAGGCAGAGAGTGCGGGGCATGTCTCCGGCTGAAGGTACTCCGAGACGAAGTCCTCGGAGGCGAGGCACTTCGAAGGGTACTCCGAATGGAGTGACTTCGGAGTATGGTGGAAAAAGTCCTCAGCAATGAGGCAAGGCATTCGAAGTGTGCTCTGGAGGGAGGCACTCGAAGGTATACCCGACGAAGGTCTCAGAAGTCGAGGTGTATCGAAGGCATGATCCGGATGAGGTTCGTCGAGGAGTGTGCTCAGAGAGAGACACTGCGACGAAGTGCTCATGGAATGCTTAGTGCAGAGGCCTTGCATGAAGGAGGGACTTCGAAGGGTGGTACTCCGAAGGTGGGACTTCGGAGGGAGGCTGACTTGAGGTACTTCGGCCAAGCATGGCATCGGTACACGAACTGACTGAGTTTGAGCTGAGAGAAGTTGCGAAGCTGTGGTGGTCCACTCCGGAGGTGTTGGTGCGAAGGCCCAAGGGCTTTGACGGCTTCGGCTCAAAACCGTCACTGTATCGAAGGCTGACTTCGGTGAAGCGAAGGCCGTCAGGCTCAAGGCTTCTCACCGAAGCTACCGCACCCCTCGCGTGCGAAGGGGGGCTTCAGAAGGCTCCAAAACTGCAAAGGCTGACCATGTCTGCTCTGCAAAAGATGATGCTGTCCCCTCTGCAAAGCTGACAAAAGAAGCCTCCGAATAAAGTAGACTACCAGTTGTACCCCCTTGTTCTGATGAGACAAAAATAGTGTAAACCCTAGGGGTAAAGTAGTCTATTCACAGGGCTGAATAGTGCCTATAAATAGTGGAAGCTAGCTAGGTCACATCAACACTTTGAGCAGCCATTGTAGAACTCCTGTGCTAGCCGCCACACTCTCTATATTCATCCTGTAAGTTCATTTTGTGTTCCCTGTTCAAGCAATGAAACTTTGATTCTGTTTTCATTTATTGTTTGAACTTGTATGCCTACTTTTCACTGCATGTTTTGATTTCTCTGTGCACCACCTTCTTCTGGGTTGAGTTTGTGCTCTGGATCTTTTTTGGAGAAGTGTGTGAGAAGTTTGTTCGTGTGAAGTGTGTGCTTTTCAGTGTCTGTTCGCTCTGTGTAAACTGGAGGCAAGACCTCTCTGATTACTAGCGAAGCACTGTTCTTGGCTTAAATCGAAGCCCATTTTCTTCCCTTGTCGAAGTCCTCGGCGAAGTGTGTTCAGTGTGCGTTTAGACATTCGAAGTACGAAGTCTAGCACTAGTTGCTATCACTGAGTATTTGGTCGAAGTCCCCAGAGGGAAGTCTGCTCTTGCGAAGGGTGAAGTGCGAAGCCTGCTCAAAGACACCTAGTGTGCGGAGCCTGCACTGACTTAGCAGAGTTGAGTTTTTGAGTGTTGTGGGTGGAGCGAAGTCTTCTTGACTTCGAACTTTTGCTCCTTGCGAAGCCTATTTTCGGAGCTGTGAAATACCTCCGAACCAGAACTTCGAAGGGTTTGTTCGAAGCCTGTTCCGCAGAAGACAGAATTAAAATAGAAGGCTATTTTTAGTCTGAAATTTTAAAAGCTCCCATTCACCCCCCCTCTGGTCGCCTTTTTCGGTCCAACAGTATGACTTGGTGGTGATCCCTAAATTTAACCTTTCCATATCCTTGTATACCAACGGGGCCTAATCTTGTACCATGATGGCATTACAGTACCCCTTCCGACTTAGGGCATCTGCCACTACGTTTGCCTTGCCCGGATGGTAGTGGATGCCTAAGTCATAATCCTTGATCAGCTCCAACCATCTTCGTTGCCTGAGGTTTAGATCAGGTTGGGTGAATATGTACTTAAGGATCTTGTGGTCATTGAAGACTTCACACCAGTTACCCACAAGGTAGTGCCTCCATATCTTCAAGGCGTGAACCACTGTTGCTAACTCCAAGTCATGGGTCGGGTAGTTTAGCTCGTGGGGTCTCAGTTGATGAGAGGCATAAGATATCACCTTCCCGTCTTGCATCAAAACACATCCCAATCCTTGGCGAGAGGCATCACAGTAGACGTGGAAGTCCTTTCGTATATCTGGTAAGGTCAAAATTGGGGCTGATACTAGCTTATTCTTAAGGGTCTGGAAACATTCCTCATAATCTGAGGTCCATTCAAACTTCACTTCCTTTTGCAATAATGTGGTCATGGGTTTGACTATCTTTGAAAAATTCTCGATGAACCTACGGTAATACCTGGCCAGTCCCAGAAAACTCTGGATCTCGAACACATTCGTCAACTATAACCAATTGGCCACTGGTTCCACAGTGGTTGGGTCCACATCTATCCCTCCAGCAGATATGACATGGCCGAGAAACTTTACCTTTGACGACCAAAACTCGCACTTGTTGTACTTGCCATATAACTGATGTTCCCTCAGCTTTCCTAGGGTTAGACGGAGGTGGACTTGTCCAAGATCTCCATGAAGATGTTATTCATCATGTTCATGAAGAAGGCGGGGGCATTCGTGAGTCTGAACGACATCATAGTATACTCATATAATCCATAGCGGGACGTGAAGGCAGTCTTGGGGATGTCCTCCTCTCTGATTTTCAGCTGATGGTAACCTGACCTGAGGTCGATCTGTTGATATCAAAAAATGGCATCAATGGCTAGATTGTCAAAATATCAGTTTTGGTGATTTGGGACGAAAATACACATGTCCAGGGTCCGTCCGAAGCCCGACAGGGTCGAAGTCCATTGAGCTATAAGCTCCGAAAGCCTCTAGCCAGCCCATGGGCTTCGGTCAGGAAGCCTTCGGAGGCCCACGCCACCGAAGCTTCGGCCCGAGGAGCAGACCTCGACGGGCCTGACCGAAGCCCACTTCGGCGGTGATAGAGTTGTATGCGTTTCCGGCTCAGTTTTTATCTCCATCCAGCCGAGTTAATAGCAGATTAGATCAGAGATTAAGCCCCTATAAATAGAGAGGCGAGGCCAGCGTAGAGCCCCCCAACTCAAACCAAACCAAAGCCCTAGCTTTGATCGTATTTACTTTACGTTTATTTTCCTGTACCTCTTCGTGGGTTTGCTTGGAAGCCCTCCGTCAGCTACTACAGAACAGTGGTAACCCTTGTTACTTCGCTTTTGAAGTATCCGTTAATCTACGTAATAGATTGTTATTGCCTTATTACTTTTCCTGTGAAGTATTCGCTAATCTGCGTAACAGATTGCTACCCTCACTAATAGTGCAACACTTAGCAGAATTCGGTCCTCAGGCCGAATTGGTACTTCTAATTCTCTTTGTTGCAGGTTCCCACGTTCTGAGCTACTTCGTCGGAGGTGTCTGGAGCTGAGAAATCGGTTTTGGAGGTCACCAGGACACCCTTCGGCGGGACTGCAAGCTCCGGCAACAGGCTTCGCCAGCATTCTTCGTCACAACAGGCTTCACCACGACCATACTCTGCACTGGACGAAGTTACGCTCACGCGTGGCCTTCACATCATTATTCTGTAGTTTGCTGTATCAGAGACCTCATGCCGAACGCCACTGTTCAGAGGTGACCATCGCGTCCCGATTTGTTCAGAGTTCATCTTCGGCTGGATCCGTCCGAATGCCGATGCACCCTTCGGAGGGAGACTTCGCACCAGACGCCGAAGGTACACTTCGGTAACCCCTTCGCACCAGACTTCGAAGCAGACAGGCTCCGACCGGTTTGCTGATTTTATTTTGATTAATATATTTCTTTCGGCTAATTGGGTTATTTTGTGTGATCTGATTGCCTGGCGACTTCACCTCCCTTATCACGACTAAGGGTAGTCGGAACGCGATATCGGTGCTTGCGTCACGCTTAGGCTTGTCCCTAAGTATCCGCACACTTTTGGATCATCGAACTGACCCAAGTGCGGGGGCACGTTTCCATGTCAACACGATCTTGAAGAATACCGAGGATCCTTTCATCTGGTCAAACAGGTCATCGATCCGAGGCAGCGAGTACTTGTTCTTGATGGTCACCTCATTCAAGGCTCTATATTCTATGCACATCCTCTTGGTCTTGTCCTTCTTCATGGCGAAGATGACCGGTGCACCCCAAGGTGAGGTACTCGGTCAGATGTACCCTTTCTGCTCAAGCTCCTCAATATTGCTATTTATTTCGGCTAGCTCATTTGCGGTCATACGGTATGGGTGTTTGGAGATGGGGGTGGTCTCGGGGACAAGCTCGATCCTGAATTCGATGTCCCTCTTGGGTGACATCCCTAGTAGATCCTCTAGGAAGACGTCTGGGTATTCCCGGACCACAGGTATTTCCTCTAATGCCATTTGGTGAAGCGACACTCCTTTCGGGCCGCAAGTAGTCATCTTAAAGGTGACAGCGTCTCCTCCCGAGCTGGTCATGGTGATGGACTTACTAGCACAGTCAATCACTCCCTTATGCTTCATTAACCATTCCATCCCTAGGATGAGGTCTAGTCCCTTGCAATCTATAAGGACTAGGTCGGCCCAAAACAACACCCCTTGGATTTCTACCCTTATCCTTGGGCTGAACATATTAGCTAGGGTTTTCTTGCGTGGGGTGGAGATCATCATGGGTGTGGGCAGAGGGAGTACTTCTAGGTTATTTACTCTCACAAAATCTTTTGATATGAATGAATGGGTTGCCCCAGAGTTAAATAATACTATTGCGGGTATGAAATTTGTTGTGAACATACCGAGCACGACTTCAGGGGCCTCTTGGGCTTCTTTGGCGTTGATGTGGTTGATTCGGGCGTGACCCGCCTGGTTGGGTGCATCACCTTGGGGTTGCTTGGGGTGAGAGCAGTGGTGGGAGTAGTGTCCTTCCTTCCGACAGTTGAAACAGATGACCGACTTGCCATTTCGGTCTCTCAGTATAGGGGCTTTGTGACAGGTGCTGGTGGGGCGGTTGGAGCTGGTGGAGCAGGGCGAGGGTTCCCGACACTTGAGCCACTAGCAGCGTGCGGTGGCCGGTAGACGAGTCAAGGATGGTAGGTGGGTGCTTGAGGTGGAGGAACGAAGCGGGGCCTCTGGATATTCCCTTGGTGATGCTTGAAGGCAATCATCTTTCTCTTCTTGAGATCCAACTTGTTCTGTTCGGTCTCAAGGATGGCTTTGTTTACCAACCGTTGGAAGTCGGACATAATCCATGGCGACAAGCTGTATGGAGAGCTCATCCTTTAGTCCCCTGAGGAACTTGGCCTAACGGGCGGTATCTGTCCGAACTTTCTTTGGCGCGTATCGGGCCAACCGGTTAAATTCATGAAGGTACTCCATGATGGTCCGGTTTCCTTGTTATAGGTCCCAGAATTCTTGTTGCTTTACCGCGACGACTCCGGCGGGGACGTGAGCGTCCCGGAAGGCAATGGTGAATTCTGTCCACGATACCTCATGATCCTCGAGTTGGGATTTACGGTAGTTGCCCCACCATTCTACGGCGGGTCCCTGAAGCTGGTGAGCGGTGGACGCCACTCGTTCTCGGTCCGAACAAGGGAGGAGATCCAACTTCTTCCCAATGGTCCTGAGCCAATCGCCGACCTCCATGGGATTAGTTGTGCTTGAGAAGATGGGGGGCCTCACGCGCAAGAACTCGGAGAGTTGAGGTGCGGGCGCGAGGGCTTGTTGGCGAGGGGCTAGCTCCACGTTCTACTGCTGTAGATGGTCCAACTGAGCTTGCTGATGCTGCATTTGTGTCAGGAGGGCGGTGATCAACTAGTTCTGGTTCGCCATCATTTCTACCAACGTAGGATGATTGGCAGACGACAGCCCTGATTGGCGCTAGCCCGTTGCACCCTAGTTGGGCACAATGCTCCCGGGCAGGCCGTTGGCAGCTCCCTCCTCATTGTTGGATCTCGTGTTCTGGTTGTCGGCCATCTCTAAATACGATAATATTTCCAAGTATAAGAAAAGAACTTAGAGTGTTTTTTGAAATAACTCGTAGTTTATTATAAGTGGTACTAGATTGTTCATTACATTGGAGTTCTAATTTTTATCCCATCTATGACACAAATCGCCATAGATGGTACCACAATAATCAAATAAAATGAAACAATCAATCGAGGACTATCGCCTGATGTAATCTACTCGTTGTCCAAGGCAGTCTCAGTGCTCTCGGAACCACGAGTATCATGGGGGACGCTGGGCTCGATAAAGTTCTCGATAATTGGGTCAGAGACGATGGCGGGGCGCGAAGTAGCGGCGTTGGAGCTAGAGGGTCCGACGGGTGCTAGCGACGAAGTGATCCTCTTGGGCAAGGGGCTGGCTCTCGGATGGGCTTCTTCCTCTTTGGGGCGAGGGGAAGCATCTCCGCGATATCCTTCTACAGCTGGATGATCTTGCGCTACAGCTCGCTGTTCTGATGGATCAAGCTCTTCGTCTTTTGACAAAGGAACTCAACCGCCTCGTGGTGCTCCTCGGCGTCGAGCACAGCCTCGGTGTGGAGGTCGTCCATGGCTTGGAGAAGACAGGTGTGCCTGGCCATGACCGGATCACGGTCGGAGAGGAAGCCGACATAGATGCAGTGGTGGGCGCCAGAGGTACTCATCGGCACAAGACAAAAAGACGAGTCCCGAAGACGATCATAGTAGATCATCCTCAACTCCTTGAGAGCCTAGAGGGCAGCACACTAGCACGCGACGTCGAAGGTTGGACCTCTGAGTGTCGCCGTGAAGAAGGCCAGGTGCTCGCCGGACGCGTGGATTGTGACAGAAACGTCACAAGGACCCACGAACTCCTCCATGTACACTCCGTGGAATTCCGTCTCAAAAGTGAACCCGAGGAAGGTCACCATCATCCAGAGCTCCTAGATGAATCCCTCACGGTTCCGACAGAAGCTGTGGACGTGGTGGACATGCATCTACAAATAAAACAAGTTTAAAGAGTAAGGGAGAGGGAAAATCATGAAGTAGGTTTTTACGAAATAAATTTTTGCAAAGCTAAGTGTTGGGCTGGTTCGTTTGGCTTCCTACAGTCAAGTCGGCTCTTATACCATCTTGTAACGCCCGGATTTAACAAAATCTAGACTTTATTGAATTTCCTCAGAAAAACAATAATAACAAGATGTCCATCATGCAACAACGTACATACGGTCAATCATTCGTGGTTCGCATACCACATTATTACATAAGTATAAAAATTAAAAGAAACTATAAAAATAAAACTACATGATGAACATCTCTCCCAGTCTCGCGTCCTTGACTGGGTCGCTACTTCAGACCATCCTCCTCATAGTACGCAGTCTCTGAAGTGTTTTTCCAACGGGTATGAATACAAGAGTACTCAACAAGCCACCGAGAATTCAATAATAATGCAGGATAATGACAAGGGAATGATAAGGGTTTAAAGTGCGGAAAAGTACATTTTCAAGTTGCAGCATTTAATGTGGTCAAATTTAATTGTACAGAATAATAAACATGAACAATGCAACATCATCTAACTCGAGGAGTACGTTTTCCCTCCTCACTCAACAGTCCTCACATGCCAAGTCATCATGCAACACTCATAAATATAAACTAACTGCGAGATGTCATGCAACTCGCCCTTGACCGTGGGATCGACTTTTCGAAAAGATTTAAACTCTGATCAGAGGTGTACTACTGTACCCACAAGGCATGCACTCATCCCCCACACCAAAGTGTAACGAGATGACCCATACCACGAGAACTCGTGCCAAAACCTTAGCATGAGACGCGCCAATCCGATAATACCCGCTCTAGGTTTCGCTGGCGCGTCAGCGCATTGGACAACGTCGCACCCCCTTTTGCGCCACGTCAGTACAAGCCACCCGCAGGTGCTGCTTGACCCATCTTCAAGTGATGCCTCGATTTGGAACACCCCATACCTTAGTTAGGACTTACCCACTAGACTTGTGGTTAGTACAGAAGTGTATTACAACGGATCCCGCAGACCGGTCCTTATAGTGCCTCAAGTGCTACCGACCAATGCCCTAGCTTGCACCCAAAACTCACCATGCTTACACACTTAACCAAAACTCCATAACCAACAGAATTCCAGGGATGAGAGAATAACATGATCATATAATAGAATCCAAATCTCTACGACTCGGCAAATGGTGATGGTGGGACTTCCGGGTAGTATTCTGGCTCTTCGACAGCATCGTAGTCTTCGTGGCACACAAATTGAGTACAACAATCAATTTAAACATACAAATATGCAGTACAATCATTTCATTTAAATTGGCTAAAGTTGTGGAAAAATAGAAGAGAAACTTTATAAAATTAAATGAGAAATTTTGGAGTTAAAGGGGGTAATTATGAATTTTTAAAGACTAAACATTACCTTGGTTTTATTTTTGGATAATAATCAGTATAAACATGTCAAGTAAATTGGTCCAGAATGTATAGAATAAATGGTGAATTTTCTAAAATTTGGAGTTGATTTGAAGAAGTTATGAATTTTTGAAGTTTAAATCAATTTCTGGAATTTAATTTAAATCCTAAAACAGTCGTCGGTCCACGGTGAGTCGAGTCCACCATGAACCCGCGCACTGTGCACGTGAGCCGGATCCAGATCAGCCGTCGGATCTGGATCGGGCGGCTGTGGGCGAGGCGGGAGTTTTAATTGGACGTGGATGGCTAGGATTAAAACGTTGAAACGACACGCAATGGATGGCCTAGATTAAAAGCAGGTTTTAAATAGAAATGGATGGCCCAGATTAAAATGTACTGCTTCGATCGGATCAGATGAATCAGATTAGATCGACTGGCGATCTAATGTTGGACGTCCATCATGAATCAGGCGACCGAGGGAAAATTCAACACGACACGGGTATTTTACTCGTGTCGGTAGTCTTCTCCGGCGACGACCGAGGGTTGGTGATGGGCTAGCGGTGACGGCGATGTTTGATGGCCAGATCTAACAGCTAAAATGGAATCAGGACAGTGCGGCGGTCAAGAGGGTACCGGAGATGAGGCTCGGGGTCGTCGGGCCATGGCCGACGTCGAGCGGGGGATGGTTCTTCGGTGGTCTCCGGTGGGAATGGAGTGGTGGCCGGCGTCGGGGAGGCGACGACGATCACGATGGTGCGGTCGACAGTCAGCGATGAGGGGTTTCGGTGACGGCGAGCGGCGGCTGGAGCGTGAACAGAGGGGCGGCACTAAAGTGGCGTTCGAGCACTCGGGAAGGTGGGGGCTTCAGCGCGTATGGGGTGGTTGGATTGCGGAGGGCGTGGGGGTTAAATAGAGGGCGCCGGCGGTGCAAAATGGCAGATGAATACATTGTAAGCCGAGGGGGGTTTCCATACTCCGGTGAGCTCCTTCCTTGCATGTGCGCGGCGATCCTGGGGTGATTACGCGTCGACGTTAAGGGGGAAACAATCAGCGAATCACGGGGAGTTTAATTCCGGCGTCAATTCGGTGGAAGGGGGCCGACGACGGCGGGATCGTGGTGCTAGGGTTTCGGCTGGCGCTGTTTGGGGACAGCGGCGCGAGGAGGAAGAAGGTGCTGACAGGCGGCGGCGCGAGGAGGAAGAATCTGATGTGGAAACAAACGGTCCAGATTCTGGACCCAAATTGTGAAAATCAGTAGCCGTAGAATCTAGAAATGAATTAGAATGCAGAAGCTAGAAAACATCAGCTAGTCAGACTAGCTAGCTACCGAGAATCTCTAGCTGCTAGAAGCTAAAACAAACAGTCCCTTAGTACCGATGATTGCTGATTTGGTTAACATTAATACCGGTTTGGTTTAATGGTAATTAAAACTCAACTAAAAATCTTGGTTAACACTACACTATTACTAGTTTGGCTTAGCGGTAACTGGACCATTTGCTTAAAAAATAGTTGTCGAGCTAAATTATTGAGTTGGTAATTACAGTTTTGTACTTTTTACACTACACTATTACTAGTTTTGTTTAGCGGTAACTGGACCATTAGCTAAAAAAATAGTTGTCGAGCTAAATTATTGAGTTGGTAATTACAATTTTGTACTTTTTAAAACCCTGATGCAGATCTTTTGGCTTTTTTAAGGCAACTCATGTACCAAATTTCTAAGATAATGTATCCGAGCATCTTGGATAAAAGCTCTTCCTTCTCTATTTTTTAAATTAGAATTAAAAAATCACATTCAACATATATTTTAAATGGTTTCCAAAATAAAAGATTCCAAAATTAATACATTTGCTTCATATTTTTAGAGAGCATACTCATATACTCCAATTTAAAGACTGTTAAAAAACATATTTAAAGTGACTTACATCTCAATAATGAATTAAATAATGAATTAAAAAACAAGTTCAGGTTATTCTGATTAGAAAAATACCATCAGATAAGATATTATCAATTATATACGGAGGCTAGGGGACACCCGCACATTTGTGCGATGGTGTTTTCCAAGTCTGTAATCTCCATTACCTGTTACACAAGTCGTTTAACTATTTAATAATTCAAACTTCTCAAATTTTAAAGATTTTATTAAAAAATATACTAACAATTATAATATTAAATTAGTTTTATTAAATCGACTAATAAATATATCTTAATAATCTATATTTAATATTTATTTGATGGATATTGATATAGTTTTATTTAAATTTGATCAAATTGGAAAAAATATTTTTAAAAATTAAACAACTTATAATATAAAATGAGAGACTTATAATATAAAATGAGAGAGAGAAATTAATTTTATAAATGAAATGGAGAGAGTGAGATTAAGAAGGGCGTTTGGTTGGACTTATTTTAAGTGTTATCTGTTTATGGTGTAAACTAATTACGTTCGATTTTGTTTAGTTTGAATGTGCTGGTATTAGATACCATGTAATCAGATTACAACTTAGTAATCAACCTATTACACTCTAACCAATCTAGTATCAGATTATGTTACCAGAATACATTATACTTATCAACCAACACTATAATGTAAACATAATACATTACATTTGTTAACCAAACAAATCAAGTAATCCAATACATTTTTATCACTTGACACTATAATTAATTTCATTACCATTTACGTTACCTTGAGCAAACCAAACACCACCTAATGTTTTGAAGATCATGACAAAAGACTATCAATGATGAGATGCACCAAATTAGGGTGGGGCCAAGCCTAAAGCATAGACTACCTTTGGATGATGTACGGTAGACTACTATGGTCTATGTTGATGAACTTTGTTACTATGTGTAGTCGAGAGCTTCCAGATAAAAAAACAAAAGCACGGTATGTATAGGAAAGCCAAATTTCTTTATTGCAAAACCTCTCTATTTATAAGTAAAATCCCCTAGAGATAAATGTGCCTAACAAACCAGAATTAATTAGGATTTTTCGGTTTCCTAACACTTCCCTTTGGACACTCTACATGACATGTGTATGTATCTTCAAAACTATTCAAAAACCGAGTGAAAAAATTTAGGAGAAATGGTACATAACATGTCTTGGTTGCATGAATTGCTCATTAAAAACCTTGATATGAGAAACTTTAGGAAAACTCATTGAAGGGAAAAATAGTGTAATTCACCGAAATATTTCATATGATCTTAAAAACCAATTTGGGTACTGTTGATAGCAAAAAAATGGCATTAATGGCTAGATTATCAAAATATTGATTTTTGGTGATTTGGGCCAAAAATACACATGTCCAGGGTCTGTCCAAAGCCCTACAGGGCCGAAGCGCATCAAGCTATGGGCTCCGAAAGCCTCCAGCCAGCCCATGGGCTTCGGCCAGGAAGCCTTCGGAGGCCCATGCTGTCGAAGCTTCGAAAGCCCACACTGTCAGAGCTTCGGCCCAAGAACAAGCTTCGACGGGCCTGGCCGAAGCCCACGCTGTCGAAGCTTCGGCCCGAGAAGCAAGCCTCAACGGGCCTGGCTGAAGCCCACGCTACCGAAGCTTCGACCCGAGGAGCAGACCTCGACGAGCCTGGCCGAAGCCCACACTGCCGAAGCTTCGGCCCGAGGAGCATGCCTCGACGGGCCTGGCCGAAGCCCACACTGCCAAAGCTTCGGCCCGAGGAGCAGGCCTCGGCGGGCCTGGCCGAAGCCCACCTCGGCAGAGATAGAGTTGGACGCGTTTCCATCTCAATCTTTATCTCTATCCAGTCGGATTAATAGTAGATTAGATTAGAGTTAACCCTCTATAAATAGAGAGGCCTGGCCGGCGTGGAGACCACCCAACACAAACCAAACCAAAGCCATGCTTTGATCGTACCGGGGACTTCACGGGCGAAGTACCAAGGCTTACCACTGTTCCGTAGTGGCGTACGGAGGGCTTCCAAGCAAACCCACAGAGAGGTATAGAAAAGTAAAGGTAAAAGTAAAGGTACGATCAAAGCATGGCTTTGGTTTGGTTTGTGTTTGGGGGTCTCCACGCCGGCCAGGCCTCTCTATTTATAGAGGGTTAACTCTAATCTAATTTACTATTAATCCGGCCGGATAGAGAAAAAGATTGAGCTTAAAACGCGTCCAACTCTATCTCGACCGAGGTGGGCTTCGGCTAGGCCCGCCGAGGCCTACTCCTCGAGCCGAAGCTTCGACAGTGTGGGCTTCGGCCAGGCCCATCGAGTCTTGCTCCTCGGGCCAAAGCTTCGGTAGCGTGAGCTTCGGCCAGGCCCGTTGAGGCTTGCTTCTCGGGCCGAAGCTTTGACAGCGTGGGCTTCGGCCAGGCCCGTCGAAGCTTGTTCTTGGGCCGAAGCTCCGACAGCGTGGGCTTCCGAAGCTTTGACAGCGTGGGCCTCCGAAGGCTTCCTAGCCGAAGCCCATGGGCTAGCTGGAGGCTTTCGGAGCCCATAGCTTGATGGGCTTTGGCCCTGTGGGGCTTCGGACAAACCCTGGTGTAGGACCAAAAGTAGCGACCAGAGGGGGGTGAATGGGCGCCTAAAAAGTTCTTTCGAAACAATGGCCTGCTTCCAACACCCAACGCACCTCAAAAGACTTAGGAGCAAGACGTAAACAAATCGATCAAAACTTCACAGAAATAAATCACAACAATCGATTGAGATATTACTGTTCAAAGTTGTCTCCAGTAAGTTACTTGGCAAAGCCTTCAGATTCGAAGCCTGCAGATTCTAAGTCTGCTGATTCAAAGTCTGCTGCAGATTCGAAGTATGCAGATTCTAAGTCTGCTGATTCGAAGTCTGCTGATTCGAAGTCTGCTGATTCGAAGTATGCAGATTCGAAGTCTGCTGATTCGAAGTCTGCTGATTCAAAGTCTGCAGATTCGAAGCTTGCAGATTCGAAGTCTGCTGATTCGAAGTCTACTGATTCGAAGTCTGCAGATTCAAAGCTTGCAGATTCGAAGTCTGCAGATTCAAAGTATGCAGATTCGAAGCCTGCAGATTCGAAGCCTGCTTCACAGAGTTGGACTTCACACAAGAAAAGGGACTTTGGCCCTGTCAACTCGATCAAAAGCTACGCAGTAAAAAGCAAGCTATAGTACTAGTGTACTATTGCTACAGAGAAGTAGTACTACTTGCAATAGCAAGAACTAGTACTACTTGCGTGAAGAACAGAGGCAACAGAAGCACCAAAACTCAGGAATAAATTTGTTGTGCGCAACAAAATGAAACAACAGAGCTAATAATGAGATGCTACACATGAAGCAGAAGGAATAGAATCATCCAAAACAGGGAACAAACAGGATGAACAGCAGCAAGCAGCCTGGCGGCGCACCCACAGGAGAGAGAAACTTCAGGAAGCAAAAGTGACCCAATAGATTGAAAAGTGAATTCTGGAAGGGTAGTCCAACCCTAGGGATTGGGGCCTATTTATAGGCTGCCCAATGGCCTAGAATATTCCACCAGCCCCTTAGGGTTTTTACAGACGCTAAAATAAAGGAAAAGACTCAACTGCCCTTAGGAATTTTTACAGACACGACTGACTGACTGTGGGCCTAGAGATACAGATGACTTATCCGGAAGCTAAGCTTTCGTAGCGACTACGGCTTCTCTTCTGGACAGTACGATACAAGATCAATGGTTGTCAGTTTTGCGCCGAAACTGACAAAGCCTCCACCGACTTTGCACCAGGTACCCGGATTGGGCCGGCCCAATTCTGCAGCTCTCTCAGGCCGGCAATCACTCACCGCCTGTGTACCTGAGTCAACCCTGGTCAACAGTCCAGTGGGTCTTCTACTGCTTTTGGCCCATGTACCCGGATTGGGCCAGCCCGACTTCGCAGCTCTCTCAGCCCGACAGTCGCTCGCTGCACGTGTACCTGAGTCACACGCGGCCCATGAAACAACAGATCTCCTCTCTTCATCTGTCCTCTTTGACTATCGTTGACAATGACTCATCACATCTGGAGCCATGAGCCCACGCTATTCAGCATGGCTCCTCACCTGGACATGTGTATTTTCGGCCCAAATCACCAAAAATCAATATTTTGATAATCTAGCCATTAATGCCTTTTTTTGCTATCAACAATATGTTTGTTGTTTTTCTGCTGTGTTCGGAAGTTGCGGACCCCGCAACATTGTTCTCGCGCGAGATTTGTGTACTGTTTTTTATTCTTTGTCATTGTTCTTCCTATGATTTGGTTTATTAACAATTGTTGGATTATTAGGCAATTGCAAGATTAATTTTCGAAATAGATAAATCATGGTATCCACATAAACTAGCATGAACAGATCTATCATACTAAGATCTATCATACTAATAGACACGAACACAATAACCATGTATTCACAAAACACGATCAATAACCGTATAAAAAATAACGCACGTACTGTACCGAAGATGAATTCGCGTTCGGTGCAGAAGTGCTCCTATTGGCGTCAGATCGTAGTATCCGACGGTGACCGATGGTAGACGTGGACAGAAGGCACGTCGTGGTGATGAACTTGATCAATCACATGGAGCGCTTCCCAAAAACCTTATTCACCCTCTCCCGGTGCATGATCATAAGGGAGAGAAGTTTTAGAGACTTGCTCTCCCATTCTCGGTACACGCCGGTGAATGAAATAGAGTAGACTACGGTGGCAGCACAATAGAGAGACAAACAACCAAAATCCTAGCTCGATTCTAGTCACTACAACAAAAGCACCCTAGGAAGACATTTTACTTGAGATGTTCCAAAGGTCGTCTCTTTTTTCTAGTGCTATAATTTAAACAATGACATTGTTTGAGACAGTTTATAGATTAAAGACGTCATTTAAGACGCATTATAGGTTAGCACAAGATCAAATCGTTTAAAGCGAATATTGTGACACTTTGATATGTCTCAACTATGAAAATGAGTTTTCATCATTAAAATAATATTAATTATTTGAATATAAAAGTAAACTATTTAGACTCCCTGTTCCTAAATAAATATTTTCTCATTGTTGTTATAAAATAATATTATAATTTTATATACAAAAAATAAATATTTGAATAATTCGGACTCAATTAAAAAGAACATTGATTGTTCTATAAAAATATTGTTACAATTATTTAGATAGAAAAAGGATTATTTGAATCATTAACGCTCTATAAAAAATCTTATAGTTATTTCGATGAAAAAACAAATATTTCAAATACCTCCGATTCTCTGATTCAACGAGAATCATTGGAAAAAAATAATTACTACTCCATAAAAATAATGAAAAAAATGCACTATATCCATGCTCGACCACACAACAAGCAGCTATAACGTTTCAGGTATTGAACAAGGTTATGGATTTCTGGGAACAAAACAATGGGAGAACAAAGAGATGTGGGAGGAAGAAGATGATGAATAGTAGCACGAGACAAGAAATGTTGAGCCAAACACCGCAGCTGCCTGCACAGTGCAGTTTTCTATTTCTTGCTGTGTGTTTTCAGTCGAGCAGTACATCAAGAGATAAATAAAGTCCCCAGACCACTCTCCAGGACACACACTCAAACGTGCTTGCATGGCTGCATGCATCCCGACGCAAACGACGCCCACGATGCAGCTCACGTACTTAGACTGCTCCTAACAATCTGGCGCCACAGGCGCTGAGCACGACTCAATCAACATCATACATGCACACATTGCGCGCAACTGCCTCCAATAGAAGTGCAACAGATCTACTGCATGCAGCCCCCACTATGCTAAACACACGCAACTAGCTTCAGTAGAACGCCACACGCCGACGCACGCACTACGATCGTCGTACGATCAATGCTCGTGCTGTGTTTATTCCTAACACAAGGTATTAACATGACCATTTTACAAGAGATGTACTACTTTATTAAACAGAACTACAAATTGTAGGAGCACTTTAGTCGGGCCGCTGATTACACTCGTAAAAGAGAAAAAAAATCGTTAATAGAAACTCCCCAAATTCAGCCGGCATGGCCGTAGCATGCTAGCACTTCTTCCCCAAGCCAACCGCCATCCAGGTCCTATGCCCGGTCAGCCACCACCGCCATACTGGGAGCGGTTTCTCTGCAGTCGGAGGGGTGACTGCAGAGGGCAGTCGGGCTTCGCAGCCGTCCGATCTTGATCGGACGGTGCGAAGCCCTCTTCTCTCTCTCCGAATCCCCCTACGAAGTGGGTCCCACCGGTGCGAAGTCCCCCTCGTACGGCCGTTCGATTGAAATCAGACGGCGCTGAAGGAATGACTACACTTTGCAGTCGGGGCGAGGATCTCAAGTGCGCCATACTGCTGCCCCAGCCCTACGCTCGGCCAACAGCTACCGCGCCGGCCTACCGCCTCGGCCCCGCGCCCGGTCAGCTGCCAGCGCTGTTGACCTACCGCCTCGGCCCAGTGCCCGGTCAGCCGTCACCGCTGGCCTGCCGCTTCGGCCCACCGCCGAAGCCCCGCACCCGGCTAGCCACCACCGCCGGGCTGCTGCCCCGGCCCCACGCCCGGCCCATCGCCCAAGCTCCGCACCTGGCTAGCTCCCCTTGCAACTGCACATGGATTTTTTGTTTATATTGAGTGCCCCGCGCAACTAGTTTTCTTTCACATGTAAGGCTATGCTTCATTTCATTTGGTATTTTCTCATGTGCAGATCTCCTACTTTATTTCCTTTAATAGATAGACACGCTAAGATTTTTTTGACTTTACAGGTCTTGCAATTGTTGAACGATTCTAATCAAAGCGGCTCGAGAAGCTTATATCTATGGGGAAATATCGTGTGCAATCTACAATCGTGCAATCGTGCGATCTGGTGCATCCAATTAAGATCCAATGGTTACATATGAAACCTAGTATTTTTTACTTTTTTTATATGTAACCGTTGAATCTTGATTGGATGTATCAGATCGCACGATTACATGATTGCATAGGATATTTCCCCTATATCTATTGTATTTAGGTTATATGACTTTGCTATCTATTGTTTTGACGTTATATGACTTTTATATCTACAGTTTGTATATTTTCATACGTTTTATCTGCAGTTTACAACACAACTTTTAGTCTTTTAAAATGATAGATGGTACCACTGCTAGTACGTTTGGTAATTTTGGAGGAGTCTTGTAATAGCAATACTGTAGATAATTGTATCTTATGGGTCCATGATTTTGAAGAAATATTAGGAGTACACATAGATTACCGTAAGTGATTTTATCTGTCTCAATGAAAGTAAAATCCATTAAACATAAAAAATTCATTCCAGTTTGGTGGGATATGAATCAGTCAACGAGTTACACTTAAATATTGAAAGAACTGTTGATTATCATCAGATATTTTTCTAAGGTTGGTTACAAGGTTGATGTTTTTCCCATATTGCTACAACCTACCATATAACTAGCGATGGATCGATGTTGGATGAGTGAACCCAGATCATCTACTACCTATAAATATGATGTAGCTCATTTTCTATCCATTGCATTTCGTGATGTCCCAGATGATGCCAAGGTCCTTTGTCCTTGCATAAATTGTATAAACAGAATAAGACAAAATTTTGATAGAGTTAAAACACATTTGAGATGTGCTGGAATACTTCAAAGTTATACTAAGTGGATCCACCATGGTGAGAAATATGATGCACCATCATTAGTATTTGCTCATGTATCAGGCAACTGTAGTAATATTCCTATTTATGGTGGTCACAAGAGTAATATTGTAGAAGATATTGAAGGAAGATTGGATAACATGGAAGGACTCCTAAATGCTGCATTTGGCAAGGAAGATAGCTTCTTGTCTTTATCAAGTGCTTCCATTAATGATGATGATATTCCTTTTGACTCCAACAGTGTGGATCATAATATGGCTGAGGATAGGAATAATATATTTGGAGATGATCATACTGGGAGAGAACAAGATATGTTTACAAGCTTATTGAAGGATGCAAAGACAAAACTATATAATGGGTGTGATAAATTTACCAAATCGGAACATTATTGAATTTCCATAGAAAAAAAATAATAACAATAGGTTCATCATGCGACAACGTACATACGTGCAAATATTTGTGGTTTGCAGACCACATTATTACATAAGTGTAAAATTAAAAGAAACTATAAAAATAATACGACATGATGAACGTCTTCTTCAGGATCTTCTTCTTAACTAGGTCGCTACTCCAGACCATCTTCCTCATAGTAGGCAGTCTCTGAAGTGTTTATCCAACAGGTATGAGTACAAAAAGTACTCAACAAGCCACCGAGAATGCAATAATAATGCAGGATAATAACAAAGGAATGATAATGGCTAAAAGTGTGGAAAAATACATTTTTCAGTTATAGCATTTAGTGTAGTCAAATTTAATCATGTGGAATATTAAACATGAACAACATAATACCATCTAACTCGAGGAGTACGTTTTTTCTCCTCGCTCAACAGTCCTTACATGCTAAGTCGTCATGCACACTCATGAAAGTAAACTAACCGTGGGATGTCACGCAACCCGCCCTTGACCGTGGGCTCGACTTTTCGAAAAGATTTAAGACTCTGATCAGAGGTGTACCACTGTACCCACAAGGCACACACTCATCCCATACACCAAAGTGTAACGAGATGACCCATACCACGGGAACTCATGCCAAAACCTCAGCATGAAATGCTCCAAGCGATAATCACCCGCTCTAGGTTTCGCCGGCGCACCGGGCCACATCCCGGCTAACGTCGCACCCCCTTTTGCGCCACATCGGTACAAGTCACCCGCATGTGCTGCTTGACCCATCTCCAAGTGGTGCCTCGGATTGGAACACTCCATACCTTAGTTAGGACTTACCCACTAGACTTGTGGTTAGTACGGAAATGTATTACAACGGATCCCGTAGACCGATCCTTATAGTGCCCCGGGTGCTACCGATTAATGCCCTAGCTTGCACCCGGAACCCACCATGCATACATTCTCAACCATAACTCTATCACCAACAGAATTCCAGGGATAAGATAAACGAGGATCATATAGTAGAAACCAAATTGCTACAACTCATTTTTAACTTATAGCGATTGTGTCAATACATTGGACACTATCTAATAGTGCTAATTATATGGTGACAAGGAGTTTAGGCTAGATAGCATGTCTTGGGTTGCACATCAAGGTAGGGGATCTAAATAAATATAACGTAGAGTTTTCATTTGACTAATGCATGTATAATCTATGTGTTTTAGCGATAGTTTAACAAAACTGGGTTCAATATGCTCAAAAGATTGGTTTGGTGACTTGCCTTGTTCAGCGAAGGGGGAGGGAGTAACTTCCAGGAAGTATTCCGGCTCCTCAACGACGTCGTAGTCTTCTCGATATGAATAATAAACATAACATTTAATAAAACAACCCAAAATCACACATAAGCATATATGTTTTTGATTGGATTAAATTAGGGGAAATCAAGTTATTAATCTTCTGAAATCATTATCTAAATTTTTAAGGTAAATTTTTATGGAGTTAAGAATTTTCTAAAAGGAATTATGAATATATCCTAAAGTGCATTTGAATACTTTATTAAACAAATATAAAATACTCAAAGTAAACCTACTATTTTATGGCATTAACATGTAGAGAATAAAATTATAAATTTTTAGGAATTGAAATGGTTAAATTTGGAGTTAAAATGAGCAAGATATGAATTTTAGAAGTTTAAAACTAATTCTGGAATTTAATTTAAACTCAAAAACAGTCGTCGGTCCACGGTGAACCGGATCCACCGTGAACCCGCGCACTGTGCACGTGCGCCGGATCACAGATCATCGTTGGATCACGATCGGGCGGCTGCGGGCGAGGCGGGGAGTGTTAAATTGACGTGGACGACCGGGATTAAAACATTGAAATGATACACGATGGAGGGCTTAGATTGAATGTGGGTTTTAAAGATTAACGGAGGCACAAGATTAAAACATACCCCTTCGTTGCGATCTGACGGGCCAGATTAAACCGGCTACATGGTATAACCTACACCGTCTGATCACGACTGCACGGTCGCGATCAAATCCGACACGACACGTGTACTTTACCCGTGCCGGTCGTCTTCTCCGGTGACGGCGAGCGGGCCACAGGCCACGACGAGCGACAGCGGTCCTATCTATGCCTAGAAATAGAAAGATGGTGACTAGGGGAGCACGAGGGTACCGTTGCGGTGGTTTGAGGTCGACGGAGTGCAGCCGACGACGAGCAAGGGCGGCGGAGGCGTCCGGGTCTCTCGTCGGCGGTGGGGTTCCGGCAGGATTCGTCGTCGAAGGAGTGGTGGCCGAGGTCGGTGAGTCTTCAGTGGTCACGTTGGTGCGGTCGCCGAGGGTGGAGGAGAATTCCGACGACAGCGAGTGATGGCTGGAGCGAGGGCGGTGGCGTGGAGCTAAAAATCAGATTACGGGCGCTCTGTTCGTTCTTAAAGCGAATGGACATGCGGTCTGGACGCGGTGCAGTCCGGGGGTTTAAGTAGGGGCATCGGCAGGGTCAGAGGGGGCGTAATCGGGGGAGGCCGGGGGGTAAACGCACTTAACGCCGACGAGCTCCTTCCGTGCATGCGCGCGCTTGATTCGGGATGATGACGCGTCGGCATAATGGCGGAAACCATCGGTGTATCGCGAGGAATTGAATGTCGGCGTCGATTTAATCGGAGGGGGCCGGCGACGAGCGGATCGCGGAGCGCGGGATTCAGCCGGCGAGGTTTGGGGGCGGTGGCGCGAGGTGGATGTAACATCCCAAGATTTAAAAATAAATAAAATAAAGAAAATGAATTTTCTGGAATATAAGTGATTTATGGAATTAAAGAAAATACTAAAAGAGACCTAATAAAGCCAAACAGGAAGAGATATTTCAAATTTTAACTTAGAAAATTTATGGTGGAATCTAGAGGCCAAGATATAATTTCAAGAATTTTTACAAATTTTTATCAACAGTGATTCAACCTTTAATCAAATAAAGGAATTAATGGAATATTTTAATTTAGAAAAACATTTTAAATCCTAATGGGCCGCAAACCCCAAATCTCCCTCGGCCCAGCCCAGCCCGAAGCTTGGTGACGCCGACATGTGGGACCCAGGTGTCGGCGCCGCTTCCCTCCTCTCTCTCTCTCGCCCACACCCCGCCTCGGCCCCACGCGTCAGCCTCTCCCTCCCCCACGTTCGGCCACTGACCGCCCGGGCCCGCCTGTCGGCCCTTCCTTTTTTGCTCACCCACCGACAGGTGGGGGCCACCTGTCGGGATCATCTTCCCCGATGGAAAGGGATCCCCTTTCTTACGCCGGCGACCCCCACCTTCCAAACTCGCCGTCGGCCGCCCTTATCTGACCGGATTCGCCCCAGACTCCCTTCCTCGGAACACTGCGACCCCCTTCCATCTTTTGCCGACGCATATCCGTGCATATAGAAGATTGGCCGTGCAAATGGAAAGCCTCACCGGAGTTTATGGGAACCCTCAGTTCCCTTCCTTTCTTACGCCGGCGACCCCTCCTATTTAACCCCCCCCCCGAGCACCGCACTCTGCCCACACCCCGTAGCCAAGCCAAAGCAGAACCAGGAGCACCACCGCCCAACTTTCGGCTTTCCCTCCCGCTCCATCTCCAGCCACCATTCACCGTCGATTCAGACCCCCGCCGGCCACGCCGTCACCACCGTCGGGATCCTCATCGACCGCCCGTCACCGGCCACCCCTCGGTTGGGCGTGAAGACCACCGGATCTTCGTCGCCATCAACCACCCGAGACACCCTTGCCATCTACCCTCGCCGCCTCCATCACCGGTACCATCGCACTCCTCTCACTCCCCTCTTTCCATTTCCGCCAAGATCTAGGCCCCTTGGCCCTCGCCGTCGCCGTCGCCGCCGCACCCGAGCCCGCCGGAGCCGGAGACAAAGGGGGCAAAGTACCCCTTACGCCCGTGCCATGCCGGACGACACCCTGACCGCACGATCGTGATCGAAGGGCTAAGATTAAATCCCTTCGGGATTTAATCCTGGCCCTTGATCTGGTCAAAACGGCACGGGGCCATCTAGGCCGTCTGTGGCAATTTGAGCCCTCCCGCGTCGCGCCTGACCGTGGGATCTTGATCCAACGGTCCAGATCAATCCGGTCCACGCGCACAGTAAACCAGTTCACCATAAGCCTGGCTCACCATGGACCGAAACCCAATTTTTGTTTAAATAAAATTCCAGAAAATTGTTTAAACTTTGGAAATTCATAACTTGCTCATTTTAACTACAAATTTCACCATTCAAATTTTGTTAAATTCCTCTCTTTATTCTCTACATGTTAATACCATAAAAATAGTATGTTACTTGAGCACAAAATATTCTTATTAATTAAATGAATAAAAAACCCTTAGGGATAAATTGATAATTCATGAAATAAATTAGGAGAAACCCTAAAAATTTAATCTTTAATATTTTTAACAGAACTTCAGAATAATGAAGGCTTAATCCCCCAAAGTTAAAAACCATAAACTTGTATGCTCATTTTTTGTAATATCTTGATTGTTTATTGAATGTTTTATTTAATTTTTCCGTATCGAGAAGACTACGAGATCGTCGAGGAGCCGGAGTTTTACCCCGAGGTTCCACCATCACCATTTGCTGAACAAGGCAAGTCACAACCCCCATTTTGATCA
The DNA here is from genome assembly GCA_019279435.1 of Zizania palustris. Classification (NCBI taxonomy): domain Eukaryota; kingdom Viridiplantae; phylum Streptophyta; class Magnoliopsida; order Poales; family Poaceae; genus Zizania; species Zizania palustris. The sequence goes on from JAAALK010000080.1 coordinate 36,758,777, forward strand.
TCATTGAACCCATGTTTTAATAAATTATCGCTATAACTCATAGGATAATATTGCATTAGTCTAATCTCAAGCCTTACACTATATTTATTAGATACCCGTCCTTGTGTGTAAACCCAAGCCATGCTTATTGAGCCTAAACTCCTTGTCACTCTACAAAATTATATTAGCTAGTGTCCAATGTACCGACACAACTGCTATAGGATAAAAGAATAAGTCGTAGATAGTTGGATTCTACTATATGTATTTCCTCATTATTCTCGTCTCTGGACTCTGTTGGAGTTGGCTATGTTATAAGTATGGTGGGTTTCGGGTGCAAGCTAGGGCATTGGTTGGTCGCATCCGGGGCACTATAAGGACCGATCTACGGGATCTGTTGCAAAGCACTTCCGTACTAACTACAAGTCTAATGGGTAAGTCCTAATCGGAAGTATGGAACAAATCGACTCGATGCACCATAGTGGAGGGGGCAAGGGGCAACCTGCGGGTGAATTGTACCGACGTGGCTCAAGGGGGGGTATGGTGTTGGCTCGACGCGTCGGGGCACCATATGAAACCCATAAGAGGGTGCTGTCGGGTCGAGGCGGTCCATATGGAAGGTTTTGGCACAAGTTCACGTGGTATGGGTCATCTCGTTACACTTTGGTGTATGGGATGAGTGCGTGCCTTGTGGCTACAGTGGTACACCTCTGATCAGAGTATTAAATCTTTTCAAAAAGCCGAGCCCACAGTCTAGGGCAGGTTGTGTGACTTCTCGTAGTTAGTTTACAATTGTTTGAATGATTGAATTATTCATGGCATGTAAGGATTGCTGAGCGAGGGTGGACTGACTGTACCCCTCGAGTTAGAAGATGATGCATACACATGTTTACATTTCTGTATTGATAAATTGTTCACATTTAATTGCTTTACAAATATGTTTTTCCGCAAAATTAGCCACTACCTTCCTTGTTATTACTCTGCATTATATTTGCATTCGGTGGCTTGCTGAATATGATTGTACTCACCCCCGTTGACTTACACCACCAGAGCCCATCTACTACGAGGAGGATGAAGGTCTGGAGTAGCGACCCAGTCAAGGTGAGACTGGAAGGAGGCGTTCATCTAGGACCCTTGTTTTATTAGTTTCTCTTCACTTTATTCACTTTTGTACTAATATGGTCTACGAACCATGAATGATTGTCCGTATTGTACGCGGTCGTGTGATGAACGTCTTGATTTATTGATTTTCTATGGAATTTCAATAAAGGTCCGAATTTATTAAATCTGGGCGTTACAGTGGATGACGGGTCCGACAGGTGGGGGCCACCGGTCAGCAAGCGCGGGGTGAGGGCGTGGCTATGGGACGCGACTGACGGGTGGGGCCGAGGCGTCGGGCGTGCGGGAGTGTTGGCGCCGACAGGTGGGGCTGAGGTGTCGGGCGCGCGCGCGGAGGGAGAGGGGGGTCTGACGAGCGGAGCCCATCTGTCAGTGCGGGGCGCGGGGAGGGAGTGGGCTAGGCCTGCTGGTTGGGGGAGAATGGGGGAAGGAGGCCCGTTACTATTCAAATCCTTTTCTGAATAAAAATAATTGCTGAAATTTGTTTAAATTAATTGGGTTGCTCTCATGAGTGATAAAAATTTATAAAAATTTTCAAAAATATATCTTGGCCTTGGGATCATATACAAAATTTCCTAGCCCCTGGTTTGGACATCTCCTCTAGGTTTTAGTTCATTTGGGCATAAGTAATATTAAAGAAACTCCAAAAATAATTCTTTTTCAGGAATAATCCAATAAAATGTATTTTTATTTCTTTGAAAATTTGGGGTTTTACATATATCAAAATTGAATAGTCAATTTGATGACACTGAAGAGAAGGAAATCACACCTATTACATTGAATGGATCTTCAGTTTTGAAAATGCTGCAGGGCAGAGTGTTTGTACTTGGTAAGAAGCTAATCATATTGTTGACACAAAAACGTGCCCCCGCACTTGGGCCAGTTTGACGATCCAAAAACATCGCGGGACGTTGATGTCGCGTTCCGACAACCCTTAATCAGTGGTAAGGGGAAAATTAAGTCACCAGGAAATTCAATTATATCACTGAAAATATAACCTAATTAACCGAAAATAAATATTATCAGATTTAATCGGCTAACTAAAGCCGATTAGATGAAAAAGAGAATAGTCGGTTAGACCGGCTAAGTAGAGCCGGTCAGACCGCACAATATAGATAGCGTTACCGAAAAAATAAAGGATCCGAAGGGCTCTGGAGGGAGGCTTCGGCCTGTTGGCCGGTTGGACCGGGGAACAAGCCTCGGTCGGACCGACCCCGATGCGAAGGGAAGGTCGCTGAAGAGGGGATCCGATGTTTTATGCGAAGGGTGCAATTCAGACTCCGAGCGGTCGGACCGGTGAAGTGTTCCCGGTTGGACCAATGGCAAGGCCTCGGTCATACCGAGGGCTCCAGCGCTGCGGGGTCTGGCTCGAGGTGTCTTCGGTGTGAAGTGTCTCAACCGCGGAGGGGTCTAGTCGGACTGGCGAAGGGACGACGATCGAACCGGGGATGGCTTCGGGCACACGGCTTCGGCGTGCATGGTGCGGGTCGCACGGTTGCGAAGGGCCGTGGAGATCGTGCCGACAACAGCCCAATGGCCTGGCATGGCAATGCCCGATCAGACCGGCAAAGTACCACCGGTTGGATCGACAGACTCCGGTCTAATCGCCTAGGGGCTCCGGCGACCTTGTAGATAAATGTCAACCACCCCCAAACTTCTTGGCGATGATTTTGAAGATGATTCCTCTATAAAACAACAAGATATCAAATGCAATTCGGCCTAGAGACCGAATTCCCAAGAATAGCAAGAAAACCGATAAAGACGATAAAATCTGTTACATGGATTAAACGGGTGATTCACAAGCGAATCAACAAGGCTTACCACGGTTACGACGTGATGCACGGAGGGCTTTCAGCGCAAACCCACGAAGATGGACCGATCTAATGCGAAAAGTAGATGAAAAGTAGACATACGATTCAAAACTAGAGTTTTGAAGTATTGATTGTACCCTTTGAATTGACCTCACCCCTTTATTTATAGGGACTGGTCTTAAGTTCCCCGACTCCTAAACTGAGTAGGATTCATCCAAAAGTGTTTAATATTTGTTTATAGATAAAAACAGCCCAAAATCAATCTCTATCTCTATTTTCAGATTTGGGCCAGTCTGATTGGACCCATTGGGCCAGTCTGACTGGGCCTACATGGCCGGTCGGACCGGCCTACCATGACCAGTTGGACCGTCCAGTGCCAAGGAAGACATGTTTTTGGCCCAAATTACCAAAAATTGATATTTTGACAATTTCGACCATTAATGCCATTTTTTGCTATCAACACATGCCCCCTGCCTTTTAGCAAACTTAGTGAGCTAAAAGCACAATGGGCTGAGGACGATATACTCCATATCGGCCTTTTGACACTTTAAGCGCTTTGCCACACACTTGGGAAGTACCTTTTCAAATACCTGCCATTCAAAACTCTTCGAAATCGCTCTCCTTGTGGAGATTCTAACAAGTATGCATTACCTGGAGCGATTTTGGCAACCTTAAAAGGACATTCCCAACTAGGCGACCATTTGCCAAATTTGGGGCTTTTAGTGCCTAAGGGAAAAATCATATTCCAAACCAAGTCACTAACTTGAAACGATTTTGCTTTGACTCTTTTGTTGTAAGCTCTAGCTACTCTCCTATTATCTTTTTCTATAGACTCTAGAGCCCTTAACCTCTTATCGATCACTTCTTCCAAATTATCCTTCAAAAGAGTTTCATATTCATCGACCGATAAGTCATCTTGCTTAAGAAATCTTAATGAGCCAAGATCTACCTCTATCGGTAGAACGACTTCTTGTCCATATACTAACTCATATGGACTAACTTTGGTAGCACCATGCTTTGCAACTCTACAAGCCCATAACGCCTTAGAAAGCACTTCATGCCACCTTTTAGGGAACTCTTCAATTTTCTTCTTAATGAGCTTAATTATAGTTTTATTACTAGACTTGGTGTGACCATTGGCCTGAGCATAGTATGGTGAAGAGTTTATCAACTTAATACCATAAAATTCGGCAAAGTCTCTCACTTCTTTAGCAATAAATGAAGTACCCTGATCTGTAGTGAGAGTTTGGGGAATACCGAATATATGTATAATGTGCTTCAAGATGAAATCAGTTACCTCATTATGAGTCATGTTCTTGAGAGGCACAACCTCGGTCCACTTGGTGAAATAATTCGTTGCCATCAACACGAACCGATGCCCTTTTGAAGAGGGGGGATGAATCTGGCCGATGAAGTCCAAACCCCAACCTCAGAATGACCATGGTTTGATAATAGGGTTGAGTAGTGACGCAGGAGCCAACTGAATATTACCAAACTTTTGACATGCTTCACACCCTCTATAATACTTAAAACAATCCTCAGTCATAGTCGACCAATAAAAACCCGGTCTTTTGAGCATCCAACTCATTTTTCGGGCCGAATGATGAGTACCACAAAGCCCTTCATGAACTTCTCCTGTAGCCACTCTAGATTGATCGGCATCCAAGCACTTTAGAAGTACTCCATCAAATATCGGATGCTTGGGATTCTCCAATCATCCTTATGGATTACATCAGTGCTCACCAATTCCCCACATGAATTGGCGTTCAAGTCACAAATTTAAAGTTGCCCCCCGAGCCCTGAGTCGATCTAGCATGCGTCGGTCAGACCGGCCAACCAAGGCCGGTCAGACCGCCCATTGCCAGACGGCTGACAAGGGCCGGTCGTACCAGCCTGACATGGCCGGTCAGACCGACAATACATCTGCAGTTGGATCGGCCTTGTTAGGTCGGTCAGACCGAAGTGCACCGTACGGGTTGACACTGGATTTTTTCAAACATTGGATTTTCTTGTGCGAAAAATTTACCTCTTTTCACTTGATGGCCAGATGCTTGTTGAGCCAAATCATTTGCTAATGAGAAATTTCAAAATCATCAAAAGTGGCAATTATGTCTAGACATTTATCTAAATAGCTATTTAGTAAACCATTAAAACATTGAGCAATTTTAGCTACTTGTTGCATAACTAATAGAGAATCGCCATATGCATGAACATGTTTGACACCCATGGAACCTAGCAATTCAAGTCCTAGTAATAAAGCTTCATATTCGACTTAATTATTAGTAGAAGGAAATTCTAAATGGGCCGATGTCTCAAAGCTCATACCATTAGGTGATATGAGAACCACTCCAATACCTTAGCCACTCTTGCAAGCTGAAACATCAAAATAAAGTTTCCATGACACTACCTCAATTAGAGCAACATCGCTACCCCAATTGATATCTACGTGGTGATCAAATATAAAGTTAGCGACGATTTGGCCTTTCATAGCTCTCAAAGGTTCATAAGATAAATCATATTCAATCAAAGCATAAGCCCACTTTCTGATTCTACCACTTAGAATCGGTTTCTACAACATGTATTTTATGACATCAGTTTGACAAGTAACAATACATGTGCTCAGGAGAAGATAGAGAAGTAATTTGGTACATGCATAATAAAGTGATAACCACAAACGCTCCACAAACATGTACCTTATCTCGGCATCCAACAAGCTCCAATCACGCTATCCCCCACGACGACATATAGCCGAAATGGTATTCCGGCTTAGGCGCCATCACCACTGGTGATGATGATAAGCACGCTTAGGCCCCCCAAATGAACTCAGCCTTGTTCTTCAGCCGGAGTATGGGGACAAAAGCATCGATCTTGCCAGACAAGTTAGATATGAAGCGACGCAAATAATTCATCTTGCCTAGCAACTTTTGCACATCTCTCTTGCATGTCGGCGCTTCATAGTTCTTAATCTTTTCAAGCCTCTAGGGTCAATCTCAATACCTCATTCATGAATCATGAATCCTAAGAACTTGCCCGCCGACACGCCAAAAGCACACTTGAGAGGGTTCATCTCTAAGCCATACTGACACATCCTATCAAAAGCAACTCTCAAATCGGCTAAATGGTTCCCCATAGCATCTGATTTGACCACGACATCATCTATATATACCTCTAACATAATTCCTAGCAAGTCATGAAAGATCAAGTTCATAGCACGTTGATATGTAGCGCCAACATTCTTTAAACCAAAAGTCATCTCACTATACTCCTATGCGAAATAATCAACATACGACCAAAGCAACTTTATTACCTCGACCTTTTCAGCAACCTATAAATTTTTGTTTACAAAAGTTGGCCTTGGAATACTACCATCGCCTATATCAACCTCATCAAGAGGATCAGCCGACACAAAACCTTGACCTAACTTTGCTACTTCGCTAAAATCTTCAATGGCTTCGATAATACTGTATTTAGAAGATTGATATTGCTCTACACGAGACTTTAGTCAATCAAGATTACCCTTATTAGACATGACTACTAGTTTTGAAATAGTCATGGTACATCAGCTGACTTTATAGACATGGGAACAAAATGTCCCTCAGACACGCTAATGAAGTCATAATCCGAGAGATCTCTACCTGATAGACACTCTACCTTATCATGGACAACATCAATAGATACATCGGACCAATGCTACTTGGGCCAAAGTATCAGCCGGTACAATCTCCACATCATCGTCGTCCCACTAGATCAAACATTAATGCAAAGTAGACAGGATAAAGCAATTTGTGTGAATCTAGTCACGCCCAAGTAGCACACTTTAGTTACCTTGCACATCGATGACGAAACGTTGTCGGCAACAGTCTTGTTGCCCACCGTCAGCTCTAGAGAAAGTACGCCCTTAGCCTCGAAGCTCTCGCCATTGAAGCCGTTGAGCGTCAGGTTAGTACTTATCAAGTCATCTTCATTCTTACCGAGCTTCTTCAACAGAGAGTACGACATCAGGTTGACGGTGACACCTTCATTTACAAGCATCCTCGAGATCGGCTTTTCGTCGATGTGCCCCTTGACGTAGAGATGCTTCAAGTGATGAGTCGTGTCCTCGGGCTTCTCGAAAATAGCCTCATGTGGGTCGAGGTTCAATTGAGTGACCTCAGCCTCGTCCTGTGGAAGAGAAAACTCAGCAAGTAACACGACAACATTTATATCCATCGCTCGAGGAGGGGGCCCCTCGGAGACGGGTGTGTAGTCGTCGTCCATCAAATCATCTTCATCGTCGCTTGGAGTAGGAGCCGGGTTGTCCACGGTAACCGACTTCAGCTTCCATACCTGTCTCGCTGATGGTCGGGGACGGATCTCCTTGAACACGACGTCTCGCTCGTCCTCGTCCTTCTTCTCGCGCATCTTCTGGGCTCAAAGACATTGTAGTCGCCTTTTCTGGGACTTCGTCATACCTGGTGGTGCCCACGATGGCTGCGGCTTGGTGCCAGGCGCCACAACTTTGTTCCTGGAATTTTTGGCCGAACAGGAATTGTCCGAATCGGCCTCAGCAATTTTGCGCTTGGCGGGGTTTCGTTCCTGCTTCCTGTCAGTCAGACCGACCTTTGTCGGTCGGACCGATCATGGTGGGCTGGTCGGACCGACTAGTGTCGGTTTCCTTCGAAGGGACGGTCGGACCGGCTACAATAGGTTGGTCAGACCGAAGTGGCAAGGGCGGTCTGACCGGCCCTAGGGCTGCGGTCAGACCAGCCGTCCCCTCGGGTGGCTTTGGCGGTTCGCAGGAAATGCTTCTAAGCTTTGTATCAGAAGCCTTCACTGTCAGTATTTTCGGTGTGCCTCATTTGTCAGCGTTTTCGGTCTCATGAGCTTTGCTTGCTTGGGCGTATCTCGCCATCCTCATATTGTCGTAAATGTCAAGTTTCTGCGATCATTTTTGCAGATGTGCTAGCATTTTACTTGATGGAGAAAAGCTAGATCCAAGCTCGTTTGTTTGAGAGGTCCTGCTTCAGTGATATCTAGTGGTATACTATGTATGTTGAAATTAGTGAGTGCTATACAAATTTATTTTTATTTGCTGTGCAGATCTCCCCATTGCCAGGAGGCACTCCCTTCAGCGCTTCCTAGAGAAACGCAGTGACTGGTTGGTGAACAAAGCTCCACATAGTCATGCAAAATCATCTGAAGGCATGGAATCATCTGGGATGGAAATAACTGCCGAAGGCAAGGCCCAATAATCCAAGACCGAGCCATGAACTATGAAAGATCTAATGGTGAAGGCTGACGTTTGGAACGGAAGGCGACGCGTTCATTGTGTTTAGACGGTGTCGCTCGTCCGAACCATTACTAATAATCGGACCAGGGACCTTATTGCCGTTGTTCTATTGTCATCTACTCGTGTGCTAGTGTATTCTGTCATGAATTCGTTTACTCGAACAGCTAGCTGCTATAATAGTATATCATTGTACATCATGCATGCCATTGCCTGTCGATGTTATCGTGTTCATGTAGTAATTGATATCATCTATGTTAAATTTCCGTTTCCCTGTTGGCATCTTACAGTCCTACTAGGGGCATGATGTTAGTGATGGTTTTCTTGCATCCTGCAGACTTCTGCTTCTAATTGGGTTTCTGAAGATTTATCTGAGATGTTTCAGTGTCAGTAAGTTTTTTTACTACATTGGTTTGATGGCTATCTCAATTGGAAAGATTATTATACATCCCAATTCCCACATCCAAACTTGTTTGAGCTGAAACCAGGACCAGCCTAGAGGTCCAACAAAGGTGTCAAGATACACCTAGAAGCCAAGAACAGGCTCTGATACAATCGCATGGACCAGAAATTACAGGACTCGATTGATGGAGCTAACATTATATCAGGATTTAATCTCTGCTAATTTCTCATACATAATTAGTTAATTACAAATGAGAAAAAGACGAGACATAGTATGGTTGTATGATATGATACGTTAGATACTGTGATAAAAAATGTTTCGAGAATTTTTTCATTTAAGATGTTAAGAAACCGGGGATTCTTCAAGGACGAATTAGGTTTTAGAGAAGGGATGAGGAAAGTTTGCTTATAAATCAATAGTTAAATTTTCATTTGAACTTGAAACTTTTTTTCAACCAAAATATAACATAAATTATCTAATTTCAATTTTTGGTATTTTTTTGGATCGGTTTACTATTTTTAATTCATTAAGTGTGTTTCTAGGATTTAAATTGAAACAAGTGAAATTTGAACTACAAGTGCCTGAAATAATTAACCAACATTTATATAAAAATCATATTAATGTTTATGAGTCTATTTTTAGTTATTATAAAATAAATTTAAAGACGTTGTGAAAAATCTAGGTTACGACACTCGATCGGCACCACGGGGCTTTATAGTTTTTTAATTCTAAAAAAATCAAGTGAAGTCTAAAAAAGACGAGACGTGGCATGGTGTTATGATATGATACATAGATGTTGTGATAAGAAATTAAAAATGTTTCGAGAATTTTTTCATTTCGGATGTTAAGAAATCGGAAATTCTCCAAGGACAAATTAAGTTTTAGAGAAGGGATGAGGAAGGTTTGCCTTCGATAGTTAAATTCACGTTTGAACTTGAAACTTTTTTAACCAAAATACAACATAAATTATCTAATTTTAAATTTTGGTATTTTTCTGGGTTAGTTTACTATTTTTAATTCATTAAGTGTGTTTCTAGGATTTAAATTGAAACAAGTGAATTTGAACTACAAGTGGCTGAAATAATTAACCAAAATTTATAGAAAAATCATATTAATGTTTATGAGTCTATTTTTAGTTATTATAAAATAAATTTAAAAACATTACGAAAAATCTAGGTTACGACACTCGATCGGCACCATGTGGCTTTATAGTTTTTTAATTCTAAAAAAATCAAGTACAGTCTAAAAAAGATGAGACGTGGCATGTTATGATATGATACGTAGACGCCGTAATAAAAAATAAAAAATGTTTCGAGAATTTTTTTCATTTAGGATGTTAAAAAATATTTGCCAAGGTAATATATGAAAATCCCTCCATTGTAATGGATCGTGCTTGATTCAAACAACATGTACACAATGTGATTGCATTTTAATTATTCAATCAAAGTATATGTCAATGTCTTAACTCCATTATTTATCATTTCTTGCGGTAGTTTCATTCTTCTTGTTCAACTATACTAAAAGAGAGTTATTCCACTGCAGATTTACCATATCAAACATGACAGTAAAGATGTTATGAAAATCTTCCTCTATTACTGAAACATGTGATATTTTTATAGCATTTATATGATAGAATCAACTCTCAATTGCAGCAATCAGGCATTCAAAGTTCTGTCAACCGGTCTATAACCAATCAAAACAGGTTAGATTCAAACTATTGTGGTTATGTAATTCCTTGCAATAGTAATGTTGATCAAATCTAGACATCCACTTATTTTGATTGTTCAAATTATCTAACATAGGCATGCCCTCAAAGAAAGGACGTACTTGAGCATACTTCATCTAAATCAGTATGTGTTTGCAATTTTTTATGACAAAACAAATACCCACATGTTCATAAATAACAATGCTCTACTTTTGTAAATGATATCGCCTTGTTTATCAAAATGATAGGATCAAAGAGTGGTTTACTTGTTTTCATTGACTGCGATAAACAAAGTGATGGGGAACAGACTCGGGTGGCCCGATCTTTCGGTGAGAGGATAGAGAGATAAGATAACTTCGATTGGATGGAGACGACGTTGACGACCCGACTACAACCGTATGAGACGTTCGTGTTGCGCCTTAACGATCGATACACCAACTCCAAGGGTTGTTGATCTTATCGGTGATCAACCTTGTTCCTGCAAGCAATCGAAGAACAAGCAAGAACAAGATAAAGGAGCAACTAGTATTGCTGGATGTGAAAGACGCACAAGGATAGTTGGGGTTCTGAAACGTGAAACCGGCGATCTAACCGATTACGGGTTTACACGGACAAGTAGCATTGGCTAAACTTTTATCTAATCAAAACCCAAATTGCACCTGAAGTCTCTAGGGGTATTTATAGCCCTAGGGACGTCCCCAAAGTTTGGAAACTTATTACATATGGAAACTACTAATTATTTCCCAAACAGAATTACTAGAAAAGAGAAACTTAGATCTTTAAGCCTTGGCCGTGATTCTTTCGGTGGAATAAATATATTATCTTCCATGTAGACATCCTCAGCTTTCCAAAAAGTCCAAGATCATCTAAATCGGAGCTTCCATGTGAAAGATATGCATGTGTGAATCTCGTGCTCTCCTTGAAGTCCGAGTCTGAGTAACACGCATTGTTTTGGTTATTGAAATCTTCTCGGATCGAATCTGGAAGTGTAGCTGCATCCGTTGAAAAGAGGACGTCTCAATCTTTCCAAAAAGTCTACGATCATCCAAATCGGAGATGCCATGTAAAAGTTGTGCATGTTTGAATTTGTTGCTGTCCATGCAGTCCGAATCCGTGTCGAAAATGTGTAGAAGTTAATCTCCACTTTCTCTTGGCACATAAATAACGTCCCAAAACAGTATATTATATTTTATGCCCTTGACTTGGTCCCCAATCAACTTCCATGATGTTCCATGCCCTTTTTGCGCTCTCAATGTGTTGCTTGATCCATGTGAGAATTTCTGTAATTGAAATTAAAAGTACATCATGGTGTAACATCCATGGTTCAAATAAATAAAATTTAAATCTAACGTAGAAAGCATGCACCTTAGTTTGTTTGCTCACAATCATGGTCATATCCGAGCTAGTGATGTCCTCATCACAAAGACAAAGTTGTGGCCAAGTGAAATTTAGTGGTAACAGACATCACACATGTGGTTGGAAGAAACATGCTTGGAAATGAATATTATGGGGTGGATATTCAAAGTGTTACAAATATTGGCGATGAAAGGCTACCTAGACCACCGCCTGAAAATTGTTGTACATTAAGAGATGCAATTGGTTGTGTCATTGCTTGGCCACGTCGCTATGTAAGATTAATGTCAACTCCAAGTACAATTTTCCCACTATGCAATATTTGCATATATAACATTATTTATACATTATCTTCACTTTCAAGTAAAAACTTAAAGACTACATGTTCTACCCGTTAGGTACGCAAATTGTAACTTGACTATTTGAACTTGCATTGTTGGATTTTATATAATTGCTAGTGTGCAGAACTTTAAAGTTATTATTGCTTCCACTATATCTGATGAGGACATCACTAGCTCGGATATAACCATGCTTATACTTTACAATAAACAACCCAAGGTTCATTCATTCTATATTAGATTTACATTTTATATATTTGAGCTAAGGATGCTACACCATGAGTTGGCTTTGTTTTCAATTACAGAAATTCTTTCATGGATCAAGCGACACGTTAAGAGCACATCAAGAGCATGGAATATCATGGAAGTTGATTGGGGACCAAGTCAAGTTAATCCAAATATAATAGGCAACTTTGAGACGTCATTTTTGTGCCAATAAAAAGTGGAGATAAAGTTCTACACGTGTGGGATTCACACTCGGACTGCAGGAACAACACCAAATTCACACGCACATAACTTTTATATGGAAGATCCAATTAGGGTGATCTTGGACTTTTTGGAAAGCTTGAGATGGCCTCTTTCCAACGGATCCAACTACACCTCCAGATTCCATAAGAGGAGATCGCAATCACCAAATCAATGCGTGTTCCTTTTTCAGGCCGAACCAATTAAGCATGGAATTTCCATTTTTTTAGTCAATTTGTTTAGGAAATAATTAGTCCTTTCCATATGTAATAAGTTTTCCAAACTTGGGGAACGTCCCTAGGGCTATAAATAACCCTAGAGACTTCAGTTGTAATTTGGGGGTTTTGATTAGATAAAAGTTTAGCCAATGCTACTTGTCCGTGTAAACCCGTGATTGGTTAGATCGCCGGTTTCACGTTTCAGAACCCAACTACCCTTTGTGCGTCTTTCATATCCAGCAATTCTAGTTGCTCCTTTATCTTGTTCTTGCTCGTTCTTCGATTGCTTGCAGGTACAAGGTTGATCACCAATAAGATCAACAATCCTTGGAGTTGGTGTATCGATCGCTAAGGCGCAACACGAACGTCTCGTACGGTTGTAGTCGGGTCGTCAACGTCGTCTCCCACCAATCGAAGTTATCTCCTCCTCTACTCACCGAAAGATCGGGCCACCCATCCAATTATTCCCCCATCAAGTGGTATCAGAGCTTTCGTTGCTCGGTGAGTTTTTATTTCATTTTTTTCCTACTGTCCAGAAAAAGCCACACAAAAAAATTACCCAAGATCCAAGCCTCTTTGAGCCTATTACTAGTTCTGCTTAGTATCGGCATTTTGAGTTTTGGTTGCATCGTCGTGTGAAGTTGCTGGTCTTAGCGTTTAGTTCGTTTATAGTTTCGAGTTCTTTTCACGTTTTTACCACCGTGTTTTGGTCTGTTTAGTCGGTTTGTTATTCTAGAATTCGGGTATAATTCGGGCAAGTTATGCAGGTGTTACTAAAACTGTCATATCTCGCACATGCCAACTCGGATTGGAGAGTTTTAATACTTTTTGGAAAGCTTACAAGAGGATCTTTATTTTTCCTTTTAGAGTCATTTTCTTTTTCGGTCGTTTGTTTTCTGGTTTGGAACGTACAATGTTCGAGAGTCATGTACTAAGCGTCACATTGTCCTTTGCTGTTCTTTAAAAAAAAGGAGAGAAAAAAAAAGAAAAAAAACAGAAAGGTGCTCAAAAAAGAAGAAAAAAAGCTGCACCAAAAAAAGAGAAAAGAAAAAAAAGTGAAGAAAAAATTTGTGACAAAAGAGAAGGAAAGCTAGTTCTACCTTTGTCGATTTGGTGGTATCGTTTGTGTCTAGGCTCGCGTCTCTAGTACCTTCAAGCCTAGGACCAGCACAATAATGACATTGAACAACTACTCAATTTGCTTATGCTAATGTGGTTCTAGTTATCCTTGCTACATATTTCAGCCTACCTAGAGCTCCACAGATTTGACTACAACTTGTACAACCAAGTGTTTTCCAAAGCATCGATACATCTAATCTCCGTGGTGTTTGTGGTTAAGTCGGTGTACAACACCTTCATGCTTGCATTGGTAAGAACTTGTAAGAGCTTGATACAGGATTGAGCGAGTGTGACGTTGTACCTTCACAATCTTGTAGTTAATAGGAGCGTACATATTATTTGTATGTTTCTTGTCTACAACTAATCATGGCAGGGATACACAAGGAGATAGGATATAGTGAATCTCAATATCGACATCTTCATCGACACATGAGAGATCCACATGATAAATATGAGGTATGTGATGAAATTTTAGCTAGGTTCAAATGTACAATACCTTATTTTGAAGGAAATTATGACCCTCATGCATATATTCAATGGGAGCTAGCTGTAGATATTGAATTTGAAAAGTATAACATGTCTGAAAGAGAAAAGGTTATGGTTGCCTCTAAAGTGTTAGTTAAAGATGCTGCATATCATTGGAAACATCTTTGTAGACATGATAAAATATCTCAATCTTGGAAAGAATTAAACAATATTTGAGAGATGCTTTTTTTTCCTCCATATTATGTCGAAATTCTGTTAAAGAAACCGCAATGTTAAAACAAGATAGCAAAAGTGTTTCCTCATACTATCATGATATGCATGCTTGTTTATTACGTTGTGCTATAGATGAATGCGAAGAAGCTACAGAACAAAGGTTTCTACGTGGGCTTAACAAAAAATTCAAGAAATGCTTCTTCATGAAACATATAATTCTCTTTCTCAATTGTTTGAACTTGCGTGTCAAGCTGAATTTCAGATTACTATTGATTTAGAGGAGACACCAATCAGTTTGCCTTCTAGTTCTACTAACTTTGAACAGGAAAAAGAGAATAAAAATGCACTTACATCATCGGAAAAGGTTTTGCAAGGTAATATATGTGCTGAAATTAATCAAGGTGAGTGTACTCCTGATAAAACACAATTGTCCACCATTCATGCTATTATAGAGCCACCGTTAGTAGAATCTTTTGCTGAAATTGCTTTGTTACCAGATGATTTGCTTGACACTCCTTGTAATAAAGAAGAGTTGTGTGTTAATACTTCACTTATATACATGCCACAACTAGTTAATGAACAGGTTGACTTTGTTGCCGAACCTTTAAGTGATTTGATACATGTTGTTCACATTGCTAGTGAAAAGGAAGAACAGAATTGTTATCTTCTTTAAATACTTGGGGTTATATTGAACTTGATGATCTTTGTGAACTTAGTACTTTAAATGAGAAATTAATCACTAGACCTGATTTGCCATATCCTGATCAAATGAGTTTTCACGTAATTGGAAAATACAATGATCAAGGAGTATACTTTGTGCATAGAGTTTACATATGTTCAGATTTGAAACAGCATGTAAATTCTGAAAATAATATTCTTGACCAAGGTGCTTTAACTAATCATATTATCTCGAGAGACTCTTGTTTTGATTTAAATACACAGGTTTGTTTTCAAGAAGGAGAGCCTTGTGGGCTGCTTAGCAATGACACAATTCCTGCTCCAATATCTAAAAGTACAGATTCGATGTCATTTGTTCAAGCAAAGGATTTGGTGAGTTGGTTTTCTTCAATTCACCGCATGTTTAAAGAACAAGAGATAATGCATAATAATGATTCTTTTGCTAGGAGTTGCATTGATGATAAACACAAGAACAAACCGAGGACGGTTTGCAGCCAAGAAGGAGAGAATGATGAGGACATCACTAGCTCGGATATAACCATGCTTATACTTTACAATAAACAACCCAAGGTTCATTCATTCTATATTAGATTTACATTTATATATTTGAGCTAAGGATGCTACACCATGAGTTGGCTTTGTTTTCAATTACAGAAATTCTTTCATGGATCAAGCGACACGTTAAGAGCACATCAAGAGCATGGAATATCATGGAAGTTGATTGGGGACCAAGTCAAGTTAATCCAAATATAATAGGCAACTTTGAGACGTCATTTTTGTGCCAATAAAAAGTGGAGATAAAGTTCTACACGTGTGGGATTCACACTCGGACTGCAGGAACAACACCAAATTCACACGCACATAACTTTTATATGGAAGATCCAATTAGGGTGATCTTGGACTTTTTGGAAAGCTTGAGATGGCCTCTTTCCAACGGATCCAACTACACCTCCAGATTCCATAAGAGGAGATCGCAATCACCAAATCAATGCGTGTTCCTTTTTCAGGCCGAACCAATTAAGCATGGAATTTCCATTTTTTTAGTCAATTTGTTTAGGAAATAATTAGTCCTTTCCATATGTAATAAGTTTTCCAAACTTGGGGAACGTCCCTAGGGCTATAAATAACCCTAGAGACTTCAGTTGTAATTTGGGGGTTTTGATTAGATAAAAGTTTAGCCAATGCTACTTGTCCGTGTAAACCCGTGATTGGTTAGATCGCCGGTTTCACGTTTCAGAACCCAACTACCCTTTGTGCGTCTTTCATATCCAGCAATTCTAGTTGCTCCTTTATCTTGTTCTTGCTCGTTCTTCGATTGCTTGCAGGTACAAGGTTGATCACCAATAAGATCAACAATCCTTGGAGTTGGTGTATCGATCGCTAAGGCGCAACACGAACGTCTCGTACGGTTTGTAGTCGGGTCGTCAACGTCGTCTCCCACCAATCGAAGTTATCTCCTCCTCTACTCACCGAAAGATCGGGCCACCCATCCAATTATTCCCCCATCAAGTGGTATCAGAGCTTTCGTTGCTCGGTGAGTTTTTATTTCATTTTTTTCCTACTGTCCAGAAAAAGCCACACAAAAAAATTACCCAAGATCCAAGCCTCTTTGAGCCTATTACTAGTTCTGCTTAGTATCGGCATTTTGAGTTTTTGGTTGCATCGTCGTGTGAAGTTGCTGGTCTTAGCGTTTAGTTCGTTTATAGTTCGAGTTCTTTTCACGTTTTTACCACCGTGTTTTGGTCTGTTTAGTCGGTTTGTTATTCTAGAATTCGGGTATAATTCGGGCAAGTTATGCAGGTGTTACTAAAACTGTCATATCTCGCACATGCCAACTCGGATTGGAGAGTTTTAATACTTTTTGGAAAGCTTACAAGAGGATCTTTATTTTTCCTTTTAGAGTCATTTTCTTTTTCGGTCGTTTGTTTCTGGTTTGGAACGTACAATGTTCGAGAGTCATGTACTAAGCGTCACATTGTCCTTTGCTGTTCTTTAAAAAAAAGGAGAGAAAAAAAAAGAAAAAAAAACAGAAAGGTGCTCAAAAAAGAAGAAAAAAAGCTGCACCAAAAAAAGAGAAAAGAAAAAAAAAGTGAAGAAAAAATTTGTGACAAAAGAGAAGGAAAGCTAGTTTCTACCTTTGTCGATTTGGTGGTATCGTTTGTGTCTAGGCTCGCGTCTCTAGTACCTTCAAGCCTAGGACCAGCACAATAATGACATTGAACAACTACTCAATTTGCTTATGCTAATGTGGTTCTAGTTATCCTTGCTACATATTTCAGCCTACCTAGAGCTCCACAGATTTGACTACAACTTGTACAACCAAGTGTTTTCCAAAGCATCGATACATCTAATCTCCGTGGTGTTTGTGGTTAAGTCGGTGTACAACACCTTCATGCTTGCATTGGTAAGAACTTGTAGAGCTTGATACAGGATTGAGCGAGTGTGACGTTGTGCCTTCACAATCTTGTAGTTAATAGGAGCGTACATATTATTTGTATGTTTCTTGTCTACAACTAATCATGGCAGGGATACACAAGGAGATAGGATATAGTGAATCTCAATATCGACATCTTCATCGACACATGAGAGATCCACATGATAAATATGAGGTATGTGATGAAATTTTAGCTAGGTTTCAAATGTACAATACCTTATTTTGAAGGAAATTATGACCCTCATGCATATATTCAATGGGAGCTAGCTGTAGATATTGAATTTGAAAAGTATAACATGTCTGAAAGAGAAAAGGTTATGGTTGCCTCTAAAGTGTTAGTTAAAGATGCTGCATATCATTGGAAACATCTTTGTAGACATGATAAAATATCTCAATCTTGGAAAGAATTAAAACAATATTTGAGAGATGCTTTTTTTTCCTCCATATTATGTCGAAATTCTGTTAAAGAAACCGCAATGTTTAAAACAAGATAGCAAAAGTGTTTCCTCATACTATCATGATATGCATGCTTGTTTATTACGTTGTGCTATAGATGAATGCGAAGAAGCTACAGAACAAAGGTTTCTACGGTGGCTTAACAAAAAAATTCAAGAAATGCTTCTTCATGAACATATAATTCTCTTTCTCAATTGTTTGAACTGCGTGTCAAGCTGAATTTCAGATTACTATTGATTTAGAGGAGACACCAATCAGTTTGCCTTCTAGTTCTACTAACTTTGAACAGGAAAAGAGAATAAAAATGCACTTACATCATCGGAAAAGGTTTTGCAAGGTAATATATGTGCTGAAATTAATCAAGGTGAGTGTACTCCTGATAAAACACAATTGTCCACCATTCATGCTATTATAGAGCCACCGTTAGTAGAATCTTTTGCTGAAATTGCTTTGTTACCAGATGATTTGCTTGACACTCCTTGTAATAAAGAAGAGTTGTGTGTTAATACTTCACTTATATACATGCCACAACTAGTTAATGAACAGGTGACTTTGTTGCCGAACCTTTAAGTGATTTGATACATGTTGTTCACATTGCTAGTGAAAAGGAAGAACAGAAATTGTTATCTTCTTTAAATACTTGGGGTTATATTGAACTTGATGATCTTTGTGAACTTAGTACTTTAAATGAGAAATTAATCATAGCTGATTTGC
>JAAALK010000080.1:36778530-36856811 GCA_019279435.1 Zizania palustris
TGATATGTAATCGATGTTGGATATTACGAAATTAAAAAATGTTTCGAGAATTTTTTCATTCGGATGTTAAGAAATCGGAAATTCTCCGAGGACGAATTAAGTTTTAGAGAAGGGATGAGGAAGGTTTGCCTGCAAATCGATAGTTAAATTCACGTTTGAACTTGAAACTTTTTTAACCAAAATACAACATAAATTATCTAATTTTAAATTTTGGTATTTTTTCTGGGTTAGTTTACTATTTTTAATTCATTAAGTGCGTTTCTAGGATTTAAATTGAAACAAGTGAAATTTGAACTACAAGTGGCTGAAATAATTAACCAAAATTTATAGAAAAATTATATTAATGTTTATGAGTCTATTTTTAGTTATTATAAAATAAATTTAAAAACATTATGAAAAATCTAGGTTACGACACTCGATCGGCACCATGTGGCTTTATAGTTTTTAATTCTAAAAAAATCAAGTACAGTCTAAAAAAGATGAGACGTGGCATGTTATGATATGATACGTAGATGCCGTAATAAAAAATAAAAAATGTTTCGAGAATTTTTTTTATTTAGGATGTTAAAAAATATTTGCCAAGGTAATATATGAAAATCCCTCCATTGTAATGGATCGTGCTTGATTCAAACAACATGTACACAATGTGATTGCATTTTAATTATTCAATCAAAGTATATGTCAATGTCTTAACTCCATTATTTATCATTTCTTGCGGTAGTTTCATTCTTCTTGTTCAACTATACTAAAAGAGAGTTATTCCACTGCAGATTTACCATATCAAAACATGACAGTAAAGATGTTACGAAAATCTTCCTCTATTACTGAAACATGTGATATTTTTATAGCATTTATATGATAGAATCAACTCTCAATTGCAGCAATCAGGCATTCAAAGTTCTGTCAACCGGTCTATAACCAAGCAATCAAAACGGTGTGGAGTCAATTTTACCACTAGATAAAACCAAACAGGTTAGATTCAAACTATTGTGGTTATGTAATTCCTTGCAATAGTAATGTTGATCAAATCTAGACATCCACTTATTTTGATTGTTCAAATTATCTAACATAGGCATGCCCTCAAAGAAAGGACGTACTTGAGCATACTTCATCTAAATCAGTATGTGTTTGCAATTTTTTATGACAAAACAAATACCCACATGTTCATAAATAACAATGCTCTACTTTTGTAAATGATATCGCCTTGTTTATCAAAATGATAGGATCAAAGAGTGGTTTACTTGTTTTCATTGACTGCGATAACAAAGTGATGGGGAACAGACTCGGGTGGCCCGATCTTTCGGTGAGAGGATAGAGAGATAAGATAACTTCGATTGGATGGAGACGACGTTGACGACCCGACTACAACCGTACGAGACGTTCGTGTTGCGCCTTAACGATCGATACACCAACTCCAAGGGTTGTTGATCTTATCGGTGATCAACCTTGTTCCTGCAAGCAATCGAAGAACAAGATAAAGGAGCAACTAGTATTGCTGGATGTGAAAGACGCACAGGGATAGTTGGGGTTCTGAAACGTGAAACCGGTGATCTAACCGATCACGGGTTTACACGGACAAGTAGCATTGGCTAAACTTTTATCTAATCAAAACCCAAATTACACCTGAAGTCTCTAGGGGTATTTATAGCCCTAGGGACGTCCCCAAAGTTTGAAACTTATTACATATGAAAACTACTAATTATTTCCAAAACAGAATTACTAGAAAGAGAAACATAGATCCTTAAGCCTTGGCCGTGATTCTTTCGGTGGAATAAATATATTATCTTCCATGTAGACATCCTCAGCTTTCCAAAAAGTCTAAGATCATCTAAATCGGAGCTTCCATGTGAAAGATATGCATGTGTGAATCTCGTGCTCTCCTTGAAGTCCGAGTCTGAGTAACACGCATTGTTTTGGTTATTGCAATCTCCTCGGATCGAATCTGGAAGTGTAGCTGCATCCGTTGGAAAGAGAACGTCTCAATCTTTCCAAAAAGTCTACGATCATCCAAATCGGAGATGCCATGTAAAAGTTGTGCATGTTTGAATTTGTTGCTGTCCATGCAGTCCGAATTCGTGTCAAAAATGTGTAGAAGTTAATCTCCACTTTCTCTTGGCACATAAATAACGTCCCAAAATAGTATATTATATTTTTATGCCCTTGACTTGGTCCCCAATCAACTTCCATGATGTTCCATGCCCTTTTTGCGCTCTCAACGTGTTGCTTGATCCATGTGAGAATTTCTGTAATTGAAATTAAAAGTTCCTCATGGTGTAGCATCCATGGTTCAAATAAATAAAATTTAAATCTAACGTAGAAAGCATGCACCTTAGTTTGTTTGCTCACAATTATGGTCATATCCGAGCTAGTGATGTCCTCATCATTCTCTCCTTCTTGGCTACAAACCGTCCTCGGTTTGTTCTCGTATTGGCACTCATTGTAGCTCCTTGCAAAATAGATATCATTGTGCAATATCACTTGTCCTTTTGTTACATTGTGAGTAGAAGGAAACCAACTCACGTTGACATTCGGTTTCGCATGTGTCGGTGAAGAACCATCCTTGATGAAAGGAGATGAAAATGTGAGGTTGTTGAACAACTTAACATGCTCTCCTTCTTGAAAACAAACATGTGTTTTTAAATCAAAACAAGAGACTCTCGAGGCAGTAGGATTAATTAACATGACTTGCTCGAGGTAATTATTTTCAGGATTTACATGCAATTTCAAATCTGAACATATGTAAACTCTATGCAAAAAGTATATGTCTTGCTTATGGTATGTGCCAAATATATGAAAAATAACATTGGCAGGACATGGCAAATTAAACCTTGTAAACAATTTTTCTTTTAAACAAGTGAGCTCACAGAGATCCATAATTTCAATATATCCCCATGTATTTAAAGATGATAACAATTTAATTTCTTCATTCTCATTAGTAATGTGGAAAACATGTTTAATATCAGCGCTTGAGGAATTAACAATAGAAACAATACGTTCTTCCACTAGTTTTGGCAGGTATATAAGTGAAGCATTAACACACAACTCTTCTTTGTCATGAGGAATTTCAAGCAAATCATCTGTTAACAAAGAAATTTCAGAAAAAGATTCCACTAATGGTTGCTCCATAATAGCATGAATATTTGATGATTGTGTTTGATGAGGAGCACACTCACCTTGATTAATTTCAGCACATATATTACCTTGCAAAACCTTCTCTGATGATGTAAGTGCATACTTGCTCTCTTTTTCATGTTCAAAGTTAGTAGAACTAGAAGGCAAACTGATTGGCGACTCCTCTAAATCAATAGCAATCTGAATTTCAGCTCGACATGCAAGTTCAAACAATTGAGAGAGAGAATTATATGTTTCATGAAGAAGAATTTCCTGAATTTCCTTGTTAAGCCCACGTAAAAACCTTTGTTCTATAACTTCTTCACATTCATCTATAGCACAACGTAATAAACAAGCATGCATATCATGATAGTATGAGGCGACACTGCTGCTATCTTGTTTTAAATATTGTAGTTTCTTTAACAGAATATCGGCATAATATGGAGGAACAAAAGCATCTCTCAAATATTTCTTTAAGTCTTTCCAAGATTGTGGTATTTTATCATGTCTACAAAGATGTTTTCAATGATATGCAGCATCTTTAACTAACACTTTAGAGGCAACCATAACCTTTTCTCTTTCAGACAAGTTATACTTTTTAAATTCATTATCTACAGCTAGCTCCCATTGAATATATGCATGAGGATCATAATTTCCTTCAAAATAAGGTATTGTATATTTGAACCTAGCTAGATTTTCATCACATACCTCATATTTATCATGTTGATCTCTCATGTGTCGATGAAGATGTCAATATTAAGCTTCACTATATCCTATCTCCTTGTGTATCCCTGCCATGATTAGTAGTAGACAAGAAATATACAAATAATATGTACGCTCCTATTAACTACAAGATTATGAAGGCACAACGTCACACTCACTCAATCCTGTATTAAGCTCTTACAAGTTCTTACCAATGCAAGCATGAAGGTGTTGTACACCGACTTAACCACAAACACCTCAGAGATTAGATGTATCGATGCCTTGGCAAACACTAGGTTGTACAAGCTGTAGTCAAATCTGTGGAGCTCTAAGTAGGCTGAAATATGTAGCAAGAAAAACTAGAACCACATTAGCATAAGCAAATTGAGTAATTGTTCAATGTCGGTATTGTGCTGATCCTAGGCTTGAACGTACTAGAGACGCGAGCCTAGACACAAACGCTACCACCAAACTGACAAAGGTAGAACTAGCTTTCCTCCTCTTTTGTCACAAGTTTTCTTTCTTCACTTTTTTTTCTCTTTTCTCTTTTTTTTGGTGCAGCTTTTTTTTCTTCTTTTTTTTGAGCACCTTTCTGCCTTTTTTTTCCTTTTTTTTTCTCTCTTTTTTTTAAAGAACAGCAAATGACAAGGTGACTCTTAGTATAGAACTCCCGAACCTTGTACGTCCCAAAACAGAACGCAAACGACTGAATATGAAGATGACTCTAAAAGGGAAAACATAGATCTGGTTGTAAGCTTTCCAAAATATATCAAAACTCTCCAATCCGAGTAGGTAGGTGCGAGATATGATAGTTTTAGTAACACCTGCACAGCCTGCCAGAATTATTCTCGAATAACAAACCGACTAAACAGACCAAGACACGGTGGTAAAAACGTGACAAGAACTCAAAACTCTAAACGAACTAAATGCTAAGACCAGCAACTTCACACGACGATGCAACCAAAAACTCAAAAAGCTGATACTAAGCAGAACTAGTAATAGGCTCAAAGAGGCTTGGATCTCGGGTAAATTTTTTTTGTGTGGCTTTTTCTGGACTGTAGGAAAAAAATGAAATAAAAACTCACCGAGCAACGAAAGCTCTGATACCACTTGATGGGGACACTCTGGATGGCCCGATCTTTCGGTGAGAGGATAGAGAGATAAGATAACTTTGATTGGATGGAGACGACGTTGACGACCCGACTACAACCGTACAAGACGTTCGTGTTGCACCTTAGCGATCGATACACCAACTCCAAGGGTTGTTGATCTTATCGGTGATCAATCTTGTTCCTGCAAGCAATCGAAGAACAAGCAAGAACAAGATAAAGGAGCAACTAGTATTGCTGGATGTGAAAGACGCACAGGGATAGTTGGGGTTCTGAAACGTGAAACCGGTGATCTAACCGATCACGGGTTTACACGGACAAGTAGCATTGGCTAAACTTTTATCTAATCAAAACTCAAATTGCACCTGAAGTCTCTAGGGGTATTTATAGCCCTAGGGACGTCCCCAAAGTTTGGAAACTTATTACATATGGAAACTACTAATTATTTCCAAAACAGAATTACTAGAAAAGAGAAACTTAGATCCTTAAGCCTTGGTCGTGATTCTTTCGGTGGAATAAATATATTATCTTCCATGTAGACATCCTCAGCTTTCCAAAAAGTCCAAGATCATCTAAATCGGAGCTTCCATGTGAAAGATATGCATGTGTGAATCTCGTGCTCTCCTTGAAGTCCGAGTCTGAGTAACAGACATTGTTTTGGTTATTGCAATCTCCTCGGATCGAATCTGGAAGTGTAGCTGCATCCGTTGGAAAGAGGGCGTTTCAATCTTTCCAAAAAGTCTACGATCATCCAAATCGGAGATGCCATGTAAAAGTTGTGCATGTTTGAATTTGTTGCTATCCATGCAGTCCGAATCCGTGTCGAAAATGTGTAGAAGTTAATCTCCACTTTCTCTTGGCACATAAATAACGTCCCAAAACAGTATATTATATTTTTATGCCCTTGACTTGGTCCCTAATCAACTTCCATGAGGTTCCATGCCCTTTTTGCGCTCTCAATGTGTTGCTTGATCCATGTGAGAATTTCTGTAATTGAAATTAAAAGTACATCATGGTGTAGCATCCATGGTTCAAATAAATAAAATTTAAATCTAACGTAGAAAGCATGCACCTTAGTTTGTTTGCTCACAATCATGGTCATATCCGAGCTAGTGATGTCCTCATCACAAAGACAAAGTTGTGGCCAAGGGAAATTTAGTGGTAACAGATATCACACATGTGGTTGGAAGAAACATGCTTGGAAATGAATATTATGGGGTGGATATTCAAAATGTTACAAATATTGGCGATGAAAGGCTACCTAGACCACCGCCTGAAAATTGTTGTACATTAAGAGATGCAATTGGTTGTGTCATTGCTTGGCCACGTCGCTATGTAAGATTAATGTCAACTCCAAGTACAATTTTCCCACTATGCAATATTTGCATATATCACATTATTTATACATTATCTTCACTTCAAGTAAAAACTTAAAGACTACATGTTCTACCCGTTAGGTACGCAAATTGTAACTTGACTATTTGAACTTGCATTGTTGGATTTTATATAAGTGCTAGTGTGCAGAACTTTAAAGTTATTATTGCTTCCACTATATCCTTGAGCTGGACATCAATATCCTTGAGCCTCTGGTTGGAACTATTGTATGTTTGCTATAATGCTATGTTAGTATGTTGGCATTCTAATGTTTTTTATCCCTAGAGGTTTTTTCTGCTATTGATGTATATTTAAACTTCAATTGTGGACTTGAGGAAGGAAAAGTGGACTTGGTTATGTGTTATAATGTGAAATTACATATTGGAAATATTTTATCTATATTGTGGTTAGAAAAGACAAGCTCTTTGCCTTTTGTAGGGAAAGCAGTGATGTGTGATGTTCTATTGAGTGTAATACTCCCATTTTTGCTTGGTTGGCTCATATTTCTAACTAGACAACTTTTAAAAATCTATGGTCACTATATTCCATTGGTCTTCATGTTGAGTGTATTCTCATGTCTGTTGGCTCATATTTCTAACTAGACAACTTTTTAAAATCTATGGTCACTATAATGTGTGATGTTCTGTGGAGTGTATTCTCATGTCTCACACATGCAAATATGCAATCAAATTTCATTTCATCCTATGCAATGCTGCTTTCTTACTAACATAATGCATCCTAGGTTTGCTCACAAAAATTTTCAGGACCTCATTTTTCTCATAATGGCACCTACTAGTGAAATTATTGACTTTTTTGCATTTGATACATTTGATCAATTATATTAGTCTGATTTATCATAGATATTGTTGGGGGAAAATATCTCATCTTCAGGGTTATTGCCGAAGCAACATAAAGACAGTTATCAGGTTCGAAGGTTCTCAGAAGATTATCTTCGAAGACACCCGGAACCTCATTCGAAGCACAAGATAGGCATTGGTTCGGAGTATGTCTTCGAACTAAAGCCCTTCAAGATCTTTTCTGCCAGCTAAGATGGAAGACTTATCTTCTTTCTTATTAGATTAGTCTTTTACCATTTTAGCCCTATTAAGGAAACCGAATAGTTTCCTTAATGTCGGTTGTAATAGAGGGGTAAATAGGTCTTTTCCTTAATGTTTTGGCCTATAAATACCCCCCATTTCACCCTGTAATAGGGACCGAATACAAGTTATTCAATACACACTTTCGAACTATTCTAAGTTATTATCCTTTCGGAGGCTTAGAACAGTTTGCTTCACAAATACTTCGTTTGTTAGTTTCTTTTCTACATAAACCTGTTAGCGTAATCTTTTACGCCAACAGATATATGTACCAGAGTAATGATGCTATATATGCTTACCTAAGTAATGTATCTAGTATCTCCTTACTTTTTAAAAAAAATATATGTATATTGGAGTATTGATGCTATATATGTTTGTGTAAGTATTGATCTTGTGCTCATGTACTGTCAATATGAACTCAGTTTTTAGATTTTATATAAGTTATTATTGTTTATATTGTAGGTTAATAAATGGAGGACTATGAAAAGAAAAGAAGGAAGAGTGGAAGGCTAATGGTCGAGTTTCTATTTGAAGAGATCTTGTAGATTGATTCTAGCAATTCAGAAAAACAGACTAGAGTCAAGTTTATATGATGTTTATATGTTTCTATTACTCTTTAGTTCTCCATTTAGTTTGTGAACTTTGTTTATTTACATGGATATTTTTACTTACCTGTAATCTCCCTACTCTTATAACATTTACACTTTTAATAAATGTGTGTTATTCTTACATTCTATCAATTAATCACGAATGTGTTGTCTATGAAATGGTCACATGTATATATAAATACTAAATATATAAAATATTAAATTCATAATAAATGTTTGGATAGAAATACGAACAATGTACCAACTAAAAAATGTGTGAAACCACTTATTGAGACGTCACAAAACGTTTTTACAGACATGTTTATATTAATTAAGACGTTGTACAAGTCATTTTATAAAATCGTCTCTATATTTGTAGAGACGTAATTTTTATGTCTCTAGCAACGTCTTAAATAACTAGGTACGTTTTTTAAAGCGTCTCTATAATTTTGAAACGGTCCATATGGAGACGTTCCTATGACGCTTTGTAAAAGTGTCTTAGTTCTTTGTGGAATACGAAACAAAACGTCTCTATTTGATAAATAAAACGTCTTCGTAGGGTGTTTTTGTTGTACTAGTCTAATATGTATCGCATACATCAAACTGGACAGATTGACGAGTATTTATATAGAAGTAACCAGATCTCGTGTCGCGATCACAATCTCAATCAAGTCAGTTTTCATATAACCATATCCCGCAAACTTTGATACATTCCCAAAGAATCATAAATATAAAAGAAAAGACTATGTACCTGATAAACAAGGAGTCAGATTTCAATAACACGTGGTCGGGCTCGGCAAGCCAATCTCCCACCCTCGAGTCCTAGCTCGGGTCAGGCACGCAACAGTACTGACCCCGACTCTCGAGTCTTTGGATTGGATCTGGCACTTGGGAGTACTGACTCATGAGTCCGACTCCTGAGTCCGACTCTTGACTACTCGGTTTTATTTTATGACATGGATCTACGGGCTTTTCGTAGGCTCGAGTGTCTTGTTTGAGCCCAAATGTAATAACGTGAGTTGACGTGGCACACCCCCAGCCCTCCCATTGGCCAGGCCACGGCACCACCCGCCCCCCGCGTTATTAAGCTTCCTTGACGCGTATTCTGGTTATCATCAAATATGGTTGAAGCGCGAAGATGAAATCAAGACAAGCTTTGTAACTCCTTCGGGAGTCTTCTGCTATGTAAGAATGCCCTTCGGCCTAAGAAATGCCGGGGCTACTTTTTCAAGATTAGTTGCTAAGGCTCTAGGTCATCAACTAGGTCGCAATGTGGAGGCCTATATGGATGATATTGTAATAAAGAGTGCTTTAAAGCACCAACATAGCCTAGACTTAGCAGAAACATTCAATAGCCTTCGGGCATGTGGGATCCGTCTTAACCTCGAAAAATGTATATTCGGAGCTAAGGCTGGAAAGTTGTTAGGGTATTTAGTTTCAAGCAGGGGAATTGAAGCTAGCCCTACTCAAATAACTGCGCTGCAGAAGATGGCTCCTCCGGAGAATTTAAAGCAAGTGCAAAAGCTGACTGGACGTCTGGCCACACTTAGCAGGTTTTTATCAAGGTCTGCGGAGAGGAGCTTGCCAATATTCAAAGCTTTGAAAGGGTCCGAAGATTTTGCATGGACACCGGAGTGTCAGAAAAGCTTCGAAGATATTAAAGATTATCTCAGTAATCTTGCTACACTCACGGTGCCTACTGCGGACGAAACCCTACTCCTGTACCTTGCAGCTACAGGATCAGCTGTCAGCGCAGTCCTTGTCAGAGAAGTGGATTTCAATGGAAAGTTGGTCCAAAATCCTGTCTATTTTGTATCCGAAGCATTGTCAGGAGCGAAGACAAGATACTCCGAACTTGAGAAGTTTGTCTATGCTCTGATAATGGCTTCGAGGAAGCTAAGGCATTATTTTTTGGCTCACAATGTAATTGTACCAACTTCATATCCCTTAGGAGATATGCTCCGAAGCAAAGATTCCACTGGAAGGATTGGAAAGTGGGCAGTCGAGCTAGCACCCTTCGGCATATCTTTCTTGGCAAGGACAGCTATCAAATCCCAAGTCCTAGCAGACTTCGTAGCAGAGTGGACTCCACCTGCGAATTTGACTCCGGAGAAATCAAATGACGGAGTTTGGACTGTTTACTCCGATGGGGCTTTCCAAGCATCCGGAGCAGGCATTGGGGCAGTGTTGATTTCACCGTCAGGGCAAAGAGCAATGTACTCCGCAAGACTCAACTTTAAGTCTACCAATAATATAGCGGAGTATGAAGGGATTTTATTGGGACTTCGGAAAGCACGTGCTCTAGGGGCTACAAGAATAATTATAAAAACAGATTCTCAGATAGTAGCAGGGCAAGTAGACAAAAGTTTTCAAGTTCGACATCCACAGCTTGCAAAGTACTTGGAAGAAATCCGCAAAATCGAAGCACACTTCAAGGGTATTTCCATTCGGAGTATACCAAGAGCTGAAAACGTGCAAGCGGATATTTTAGCAAAGGCTGCAGCCGGAGCTGTGGATGTGCCTGAAGAAGCTTTCTATGAGGAGCTCAATATACCTTCGGTGCCACAAATTGCCTCTGCGGAGATTCTTTGCATTCCTAGTGCAGATTGGAAAGATTCGATCATAGAACTCTTGCAAGGAGGAACAAATTTGCCCGAAGAGCCCCAGTTGTCAAGATTAAAGCTCAGAGCAAGAAACTATCAGTTAATCAACGGTATATTATACAAGGTCGGAGTATGTTCCCCTCTACTCCGATGTATATCTCAAGTCGAAGGCCAAGAAATTCTTCGAGAAATTCACGAAGGCCTTTGTGGAAGCCATTTAGCCCCTAGAGCTCTGGCAGGAAAAACACTTCGCCAGGGGCTTTATTGGCCCACAATAACAGCTGATGCGGAGAGCTTGGTCCGCACTTGTCAAGGATGCCAGTGGATGGGTCGACGGAGTCATCGCCCACCAACAGCTCTTCAAGTCATTGCTCCGGTATGGCCCATGGCCAGATAGGGTATGGATCTAATTGGTCCCTTTTCGTTAGCAAAGGGAAATCTGAAGTTCGCAGTGCTAGCTATTGAATATTTTTCTAAGTGGGTAGAAGCAGAGCCCTTAACAACTATCACTTCGAACAATGTATAGAAATTCTTCTGGAAGAACATTATTTGCCGGTTCGGAGTGCCTAGATATCTCACAGTTGATAATGGAACACAGTTCGACGCAGAACCCTTCAGGAAGTTTTGCGAAGACCTAGGCATTCAACTATGTTTTGCTGCAGTGAGACATCCTCAGTCGAATGGAGCCGTAGAGCGAGCCAATGGAAATATTTTATCAGGGCTAAATCGAAGAATAGTAGGATTATCAAAGGGACTGTGGACCGAAGAGCTTCCGAAGATTCTGTGGTCCATTCGGACTACACAAACAAGGTCCACAGGTTTTACTCCGTTCAGACTACTATTCGGAGATGAAGCTATGACTCCAACGGAGCTCAAAGGAGGATCATTTCGCAGCACCGAACCGGACATTGAAGAAGAAAGACAAGCTTCGTTAGATTTGTCAGAAGAAACAAGACTTCGGGCTGTAGCTAATTTATCAAAGTATCATCAGCAGACGAAGACTTGGTATGACCCGAAGGTTAAGCTCAGTGAGTTAAGGCCGGGTCATCTTGTTCTACGAAGCATTATAGCACCAGGGAAGTTAGGCAATAAATGGGAAGGTCCATATCTAATTGTCCGCTCAGGGCGCCCTGGTTCATTTAAATTAGCTAATTTAGAAGGTGAAGAGTTAGCACATACTTGGTATGCGGAGCACCTAAAGCGATACTTCGCATAAGGGCTCCTTGTAATTCGCTTGTAATCACCTCTAAATTAATAAAGCATATGACCCTGATAGTTGCCTTCCCCTCATAGACTTCCAGCTTCTGAGTGGACGCACTGGAACCGCGGGGTCGACCGAGAGGGAAGTGTCATTAAGCTGGGTTGTATTTTCGGACTTCGAACCCATAAAGTTCGAAGCCTCCGACGTGGTGGCTGACATAATCCGGAGCCCAGGCCAACGGCTTGTAGGCATCCGTAAAAGAGCCCAAAACCACATTCTACGGAGTCCAAGCCATTGGCTGGTAGACTTCCGTAAAAAGAGCCGAAGGTGGCCAAAATCTACGGAGTCCAAGCTGCAGCTTGCAGACTTCCGTAAAAAGAGCCGAAGGTGGCCAAAATCTGCGAAGTCCAAGCCATTGGCTGGTAGACTTCTGCAAAAACAGCCGAAGATGGCTAAATTATACGGAGTCCAAGCCATTGGCTGGTAGACATCCGTAAAAAGAGTCCAAAGAGACCATTGCAAACTCCGAACCATTGGTTCGTCAGAGATCGCAAAGACAAGCCGAAGGTGGCTAAAGCGAAACAGCATTTGAGCCATGAGCTTCGAATGTCTGTTAACATAAGTCCAAAGTGACAAATTTCTTAAGACACTAAATTGTCCTGAAAGTTATCTCAATTGATTTCTTTCGTAAAACAAAGGTAATAAGTTACCATTCTTCTGACTGCAAAAAGTCGAAGACATTTCATAAGATTTTAAAAGATCTTTAAATGACAGAGGGGCTCCGAACCCCCAAAAATTGTACTCCGAAGTTTTTTCTTTGCGCATAACCATCTTTGAATACATTTCGAAGTTGCTTATACCCAAAGAGGGGCTAGTAAATATGGAGACAATTTTAAATCGGCATTCATTATTGAAATAAATGTGTTTACAAATTACACTATGAAAAATTGGTATCTATACCAAGAAGGAATCGGAGACCTCTTCGGTCCCGAGAGCTAGGGGTAGAACGACTAGTTCCAACATCGGAAGTCCTAAGAACTTTACGTTTAACTCTCTTCCTCCCTTTCGAAGCTCTAAAATCCTTCTGCTCTTGTTGGAGCTTGGCCCAAGTTCGAAGCCGCTCGGGACTCCTTTCCCAGCTTCTAAGATCTTCAGATCTTTTATTTCGAGCTTCACCTTCGCCTTCAGACCAATTAGTGTCTTCAGAAGACGAGGTGTTTGCGTCAACCTCTTTATTTTCCTCTTTAATATAAGACAATACGTCTTTGATTACTTCGGGCGCAATTACGCCGGAGTCATCTCGAGGAATAAGAAATCGAGGACGCTTATAATTCTTTAGAAGTTCGAAGGTGTTCCACAATGAGCGAAGTTCGTTGTTAGGCTCTAACACTTCGATATCTTCCATAAGAGGCAAAGCCTAAAAATATAACAAACAAGATTTTCATTGATGAATGTTTACAAGCATAAAGCTTTACATGGTTAAAAATCCTAAAATATTCCTAAACCTGCGGGTTCGAAGGAGGTTGACTGCTTGAAGCTTGAGTCCGAGCGTGCTTCTGGCGTTGGCCTTCGTCGATCCAAGCCTTGATCGCAGAACGACCTTCGGCTCTCCAGGAGGTTTGGAAGGCTCGCCAAGCAGCAGCCACACCTTCGGAAGGTTTGAGAAGTCGCTCGTCGTCGAAGGTGATTGGACCTCCTCCTGCGTCCGGAGTTATTGATCGGCCCAGATCTTCGTAATAGCGAAGTAGACCAACAACAGACACTTGTCTGGAGAGTTCTCCGTATCTAATGCCCGCCGTCTTCATCTGCTTCGCCACCCCTTGGATCCTTTTCAACCGGCGCAGAAGACTGATGTTATCATCAGAAGGGAGAGTTCCAGTAGTACTGAAGTACTCCAGGATATCTAACAACTGACTCATAACCTCCGCAGCCACCTTCTCAGACTTCAACTTATCTTCGTTCAGTGCATCCTTCGTCGAAGTGACTTCATTCAAAACCCCAGAAAGCCTAGCATTTTCAGTGGTCA
The DNA here is from genome assembly GCA_019279435.1 of Zizania palustris. Classification (NCBI taxonomy): domain Eukaryota; kingdom Viridiplantae; phylum Streptophyta; class Magnoliopsida; order Poales; family Poaceae; genus Zizania; species Zizania palustris. The sequence continues at coordinate 36,792,341 of JAAALK010000080.1, forward strand.
AAGTGTTTTTCTGGTTTAACAGTTGGCTAGCTTCCTCTTCGAGTCGGACGAGCTTGGACCCCGCAGTAGTGTGCTCCGCCCGTAGTTTCTCAACCTCTGCTCGAAGCACAATCCTTTCTGCTTCGAGCTCTTTCTTCGCAGCTTCCAAGCTTTGCCTGGCCCTTCGCTCTGTTGATATTATATTGTCCATTTGAGTCACTCGACTTTCGGAGATGTTAAAATTCCTTTGAAGAGCACTATTTTCTTCTCGAAGCCGAGCGATTTCTTCATCATTGCATATATTTGCAGCTCGGGCCAAGACAGTTTGCTGTCAAAATAAAAAAAACTAAAGTAAATATTTATTCGAAGATGAACTCTATAATATTTCACAGTTACTTCGTACCTGGTAGGCTGTACGTTCAATAACGGCATTAAGCTCCGTCCTGTCAGCCTTGCTCAGGATGGCCACTAATTTGGTCTCTCCTATGTCACGGCTAGCTCGATCCAAAGGTTCGAGCAAAGTCCGAAGACCAGTTGTTTGCCCTAAGAAAGGAGCCAGCAAGGGGAGCATGCTTATTGCCTCTTGGTCATCTTCGTTCAACAAAGGACTGGAGCTTTGGCCTATAGTCTTCGGAGCCACTGGAGATTGATCCTCCCTGGAAGATTGGCTCTCGTCTGTTGAATCAGACGGAGTTGATTCGGAGCTTATAGCAGGCAGGGGCTCTATTTGTCTTTTGCCTCTTCCAGGTCCCTTTTGAGTAACTCTCTGGGCTGGCTCCGAAGTCGTCGAAGGCCCAGGAATTGTTTCCTCTTGACGGATTTCTTCCATAGGAGTGGACTCTATAAAATAATAAAAAGTATTATACATTGTATAAATACTCAAATAAACACGAAAAAATTATTCGAAGTCTACCTTCGACATTTTGCAGAGGAGTCATCGTCGGACTGTTTGGTGGATCGAAGGCTAATTCTTCATCCGAATTAGCCGTTAAGTCTTGGACTACAGGAGCATCGTCCTGGGCAGTCCTCGTTGCTTCTTCGGGAATCGAAGTTGTAGTGACTTCGACTCCACTCTCATTCACAGGAACTTCGTCCTGAGTTACATCTTCTTGAACTACCGAAGTCCTTGGTTGATCAACATTATCTCCGGACTCCGGTACGTTCGCAGGTACTTCGGCTTGTGCGGCCCTTTGAGTTTCATTCTCTTCCATCAGGCGCACAAGCAATCTCCCCGTTTCTTCTTGGGAGTCGGAAACCGAAGCTCTTGAGCTCGAAGGTGCAGGATCTGAAGGTGCGAGGTTCTTTGGCTTCCGAGCCACCTTCTTCACCGGAGTTTTTGCTGAACTCGAAGTTCCAGCTTCGGCTTTCCTCTTCTGGGGCCCTTTCTCCAAAGGCACCCAATCCATCAGAGGGGGCGGAGACAGCTCCAGCATTCCCCATACTCTGTTAAATCTCTCCCAACTCCCGACCAATTTAACTCGCCATTCTTTCTCAGTCGGAGTTGGGGCACCCAGGATCTTCTCCGAAGCCCTTATAATTTGTTCTGAAGTCATAGGGGCTGAAGAAGCTGCAAAATAAATAATTCAAGTTAGTCTTTCTTCGAAGTAAATATGTATAATGCATGTTGGTTTCGAAGTTACCTGCAGGGCTCGAAGTCAAGTTGATTTTGCGAAGACCGCCTTCTGAATCATCCTCGAAGATGATAGGCCAGTTGGCCATCAGCGGAGAAATTTGTAGGCCGATGAATTCTTCAGCTAAGTCTCGCATACTTAACCTTCGACTAACTTTTTGGAGCAGGTTCAGACGAGCTTCGAATTGACCTTCGTTAGGCCGCACCAAAGCTTCTTTTCGGAATTGGATTTCTTTGAGGGGCCCAGCCAAAGGATTGCCTGCCCCAACTTCGGCATAGAACCATCTTAGAATCCAATCAGTGTACCATCTGGCATTGATGGCTTTGGCGGGGAATTGGAGGGCATACTCATCCCGAAGCCTAAAGTTGATACTACCGAAGGATACCACCACCTTTTCACCTCCGGAGCCTACGAAGGTTTTCGGTTGGCATGTTGCTCTATGCAATGCAGCGAAGATCTCTGCCCTTCCTTCACACCCTTCGGCTCTCAAGGCCCATTCAAAGATAGCTAATCTAGCTACAGCATTCGGAGATAGCTGGGGGAGGGTTACATGGAACAGATTAAGTACTTCGGCCAGGAAGTCCACAGCAGGGAGGCCCAAGCCTGCTTCGAAAAAGGCTTCGAATACTACAACCTCTCCGGGTCTTGGCATTAGAATCACTTCTTTGCCTGGCTTCCTAATCATAACCCCCGTACTGATCTTTCCTCCTACTGCGATTGCCAAGGATTCTCTTTTGCAGGTCGAAGGCCCCAACTGGAAAGACTGATCCAAGTACTTGGTTGATGGGGGGCACAAACCTTGATCATCAAAGATTTGGGGATTTCTCCCTCCTGCTGCCATAGATGTTGCTGCAGATGCCGGAGGTGCCGTCGCCAAGGTTGCCGCCGCTGCTGCTGCTGCCGCTTGTTGTCGAGCCACGATCGACGGAGGCGCTGATCCTTTGGTCTTCACCATTGCGATCTCTGGATTGTTTTGGAGAAACTGGAGACTAGGGCTCAAGAACTCAAGGGGCTCAAAAAGCTTTTGACTGTGAGAAAGCGGTGAAAAGGTAATCGGGTAAGTTTTAGGCCTTCTATTTATAGCCTAAGTGTCCCGCTTGTTACCGTTTTGGCTCTGCCTTTTCGCATTCTCGCCCGTTATTTTCCTCCGAAAATAACGCATCGTATAACTTCCGTTAGAAGAAACATGTTAACGACTATTTCTTCTAAGTCTGGAAAGTCTTCAGTCTTTTTAAAAGATATTTCTAAGTCACTTCGAATGTAACTTCTTCGAATACCAATTCGAAGCATATATCTCCACATAATTCGGAGATGATATAAATCTGTTAACCCCTACGCATGATTACTTTTCTTGCGTATACTGCTCTCCTAAACATTACAGGTTAAAACGGAGAAGCGTATCCGAGGGGCTACTGTTGGGGGAAAATATCTCATCTTCACGGTTATTGCCGAAGCAACATAAAGACAGTTATCAGGTTCGAAGGTTCTCAGAAGATTATCTTCGAAGACACCCGGAACCTCATTCGAAGCACAAGATAGGCATTGGTTCGGAGTATGTCTTCGAACTAAAGCCCTTCAAGATCTTTTCTGCCAGCTAAGATGGAAGACTTATCTTCTTTCTTATTAGATTAGTCTTTTACCATTTTAGCCCTATTAAGGAAACCGAATAGTTTCCTTAATGTCGGTTGTAATAGAGGGGTAAATAGGTCTTTTCCTTAATGTTTTGGCCTATAAATACCCCCCATTTCACCCTGTAATAGAGACCGAATACAAGTTATTCAATACACACTTTCGAACTATTCTAAGTTATTATCCTTTCGGAGGCTTAGAACAGTTTGCTTCACAAACACTTCGTTTGTTAGTTTCTTTTCTACAGAAACCTGTTAGCGTAATCTTTTACGCCAACAGATATATGTACCAGAGTAATGATGCTATATATGCTTACCTAAGTAATGTATCTAGTATCTCCTTACTTTTTTTAAAAAAAATATGTATATTGGAGTATTGATGCTATATATGTTTGTGTAAGTATTGATCTTGTGCTCATGTACTGTCAATATGAACTCAGTTTTTAGATTTTATATAAGTTATTATTGTTTATATTGTATGTTAATAAATGGAGGACTATGAAAAGAAAAGAAGGAAGAGTGGAAGGCTAATGGTCGAGTTTCTATTTGAAGAGATCTTGTAGATTGATTCTAGCAATTCAGAAAAACAGACTAGAGTCAAGTTTATATGATGTTTATATGTTTCTATTACTCTTTAGTTCTCCATTTAGTTTGTGAACTTTGTTTATTTACATGGATATTTTTACTTACCTGTAATCTCCCTACTCTTATAACATTTACACTTTTAATAAATGTGTGTTATTCTTACATTCTATCAATTAATCACGAATGTGTTGTCTATGAAATGGTCACATGTATATATAAATACTAAATATATAAAATATTAAATTCATAATAAATGTTTGGATAGAAATACGAACAATGTACCAACTAAAAAATGTGTGAAACCACTTATTGAGACGTCACAAAACGTTTTTACAGACATGTTTATATTAATTAAGACGTTGTACAAGTCATTTTATAAAATCGTCTCTATATTTGTAGAGACGTAATTTTTATGTCTCTAGCAACGTCTTAAATAACTAGGTACGTTTTTTAAAGCGTCTCTATAATTTTGAAACGGTCCATATGGAGACGTTCCTATGACGCTTTGTAAAAGCGTCTTAGTTCTTTGTGGAATACGAAACAAAACATCTCTATTTGATAAATAAAACGTCTTCGTAGGGTGTTTTTGTTGTACTAGTCTAATCTGTATCGCATACATCAAACTGGACAGATTGACGAGTATTTATATAGAAGTAACCAGATCTCGTGTCGCGATCACAATCTCAATCAAGTCAGTTTTCATATAACCATATCCCGCAAACTTTGATACATTCCCAAAGAATCATAAATATAAAAGAAAAGACTATGTACCTGATAAACAAGGAGTCAGATTTCAATAACACGTGGTCGAGCTCGGCAAGCCAATCTCCCACCCTCGAGTCCTAGCTCGGGTCAGGCACGCGACAGTACTGACCCCGACTCTCAAGTCTTTGGATTGGATCTGGCACTTGGGAGTACTGACTCATGAGTCCGACTCCTGAGTCCGACTCTTGACTACTCGGTTTTATTTTATGACATGGATCTACGGGCTTTTCGTAGGCTCGAGTGTCTTGTTTGAGCCCAAATGTAATAACGTGAGTTGACGTGGCACACCCCCAGCCCTCCCATTGGCCAGGCCACGGCACCACCCGCCCCCCGCGTGGGCCCCACCTCCCCACGCCTCCCGCGAACTTTCCCCTTCTTCGCCCCGAAGCAAAACCGAGCAGACTCGACCACTCCGCTATATTTACTCCGACGAGAGACCACCTCTACAAAATATCTCGATATCCATGATCCCATCGGCATCGTGTCCCGCTGTAACACATCGCCATCCCCATGGAAGGCGCCGTACTGGGGGATGCTGAGCTGTTCGCGGACCTCGACCTCGACGCCCTCCTCGCCTCCTTCTCCGCCGCCGACTCCGGCGTCATCGTCCCGTACGATGCGGAGAAGGGGTCGCCGGAGTCGGTGAACTCCCGGGTGAGCCCTCCCAGGCAGGAGGCGTTGTCGGAGCTCGAGAGGTTCCTGATGGAGGAGGAGCCGGAGGTGGAGGAGGGCGGCGGGTCGGAGGGGATCGGCATGGAGGAGCTCTTCGACTTGCTGATCGACGGCGGGGAGGAGGAGGAGGAGGAGAAGGGGAGTGAGGCGGGGGGAATCACAGTGACGTCGGATGCGGAGAAGGTGGAGGTGGTGGATGGCGATGATCCTACCAGCAAGAAGAAGAGGAGGTATGTCAATTTTGTTTTATTATTATCGTAGGAAATATGAATCACCTAAAAATTGAGAATTTTCTTCGATTCCGTTTGGACAACTTGTGAATTTACACCATAGATAGCTAGGGGGATGCTCAGATTTTAGTATTTTAGTTCAATCTATAGACCTCGTTCAGCGAGGACAAGTATCACACATTCATACACAAGTGCATGACCTAAGTTATAATGTTAATCATTTATAAATATAAATTTGCAAGAAATTTCTAAGTTTTCTATAGAGTCCTACTTTCTTTGTGGATATTTGTGTGTTGGGCCAAAAGGGCTACATTTGCATACTCATACTTTTTTTTGAAAGAATTTTCTTGTTTATACTGTTGAATGATGATTTTTTAATTCAAAGCATAGTTAGGGCATTATAGTATCATAATAACACTGTGTTATGAATTTACCAGGCAGATGCGAAATAGCTGGGAGTGATACTCAGATTTTAGTAATTTAATTCAATCTATTGACATCGTTCAGCTAGGACATGTATCAGACATTCATACATAAGTGCATGATCTGATTTATATTGTTAATCATTTGTAAAATAAAATTGTAAGAAATTTCTAAGCTTTCTACATGCGATTCTGTAGTCCTACATTCTTTGTGGATATTTCTGTGTTGGGCCAACAGGGCTACATTTGTATACTACTTTTTTGTTGAAAGAATCATCTTGTTTGTACTGTTGAATGATGATTTTTCATCAGTTGAGTAGGTTAGAATTCAGTATTCTGGTTTACCAAGTGAAGATGTTTTTTTAATTCAAAACATAGTTAGGCATTATAGTCACATAATAATACTGTGTTATGAATTTACCAGGCAGATGCGAAATAGGGATTCTGCCATGAAATCGAGGGAGAGGAAGAAGATGTATCTAAAGGATTTAGAGACTAAGAGCAAGTATCTGGAGGCCGAGTGTCGCCGCCTCAGCTACGCACTCCAGTGCTGTACCGCTGAGAACATGGCACTGCGCCAGAGCTTGTTGAAGGATAGGCCTGTCGGTGCTGCCACAGCCATACAGGAGTCTGCCGTACTCACAGGTAAGACACATCGTCATACTAATCTCGGTTTTCATACTTCAACATGGATGAGCCAGTCTTTCTTGCCAATCATTTTTAACTGCTCAATATGCTGACAGCAGCTAGCTTGGTAACTTTTGGATTGCAGTTAGCATCAACATTATCTTGTTCTCTCATGTCTAAGCTAATTAATTGTTTGTGCAACTCCCACGACTTAAACATATCTATTTGTTGTAATAACCAATCGTTGGCTGTACATTCTCTGTGTACAAGTATGCCAGGTTTATGTACTAGTAAGCATGATTTTGTACAATAACACTGGCTTAGTCTTCTGTTTTCCTGCTCCGCACCTAATCAATCACTGAAAGATGTTGGCATTATCTGGAACGTGGTTTCTTTAGAATCTTATTATTACAGGATATTTGATTCATAATCCTGGTGCTGAAGGTAACTCTTTTCTGTTTTGCAGAAACCCTGCCGCTGGTTTCCCTGCTTTGGCTCGTGAGCATCGTGTGCCTACTCCTGATGCCCGGTCTACCCAGCCAAAATCCGGTGGTTCGAAGCAGCACCGGAAGAGATCTCGTGATGGTAACCGGAAAGACAAGCAGTGAACAGCTAAAGACATTGAAGAAGCTCCTACTCCATGGGAGGCGTTGCAAGGGCTCCAGGGCAAGGATCAAGTTAGATGCTAGACCGTTCCATGCAGCAGCTGCTTGCTAGGCTGCCAGTTCCTCACTTTCCTGCAAGTTCCCAGTCTGTGTTGTAGTTAGCAAAGGATATTGGCATGCCTATCGTCTGTCCGTCTGTCCGTCCTGCACCTATCCCTGGACAATCTTTTTGTTCATGTCCACCATGTTTTATAATCTCCTATCCTATGACCTATCCGCTATCGAGGAATTTTTGAAATCTATTTTCTGGCTTGACATCTTGTTGCCAGATGACCAACAAGTTCTTGCATGCCATGCTCTCTGTAACTGTAAGTATATGGTGGTGCCATGTACAAGAACTGCACAAAACAGGTATCTGTCCAGGAACAATATTTGGAAAGATGGCCGTAAATGGGACAAACAAGCGCAAAACGTAACTGATAATTGGTTTGTCTCAAACGTAAACACACCATCTATAAATGTTACTGTGGAGGCAAGGTGGCGTTGTTGCTTTTGACCTTTTTGTTAAGTATTAAAATACGTGTGTGCAGTCCGTCGTCCAGTTCGGACTGCACAATAGAGGTGGGACTTGGGCCGTGCTTTGCATGGGCCGGCCCAAAGCACGTAGGCCCGGCCCATGCAAAGCACGGCCCGGTACGGCCCATGGATGGGCCGGGCCGGCACGGCCCGTACAAGGGCTGGACTTGGGCCTAGAGGTTAGGCCCGGTGGGCGGCCCGGGTACGGCCCTTAAAGTGGGCCGTGCCTGGGCCGGCCCGGCCCAAAAAAAGCCCATGGGTAAATAATTTATATGTACAAGGAGGAGACATGTCATTAAAAATTAAAAAAAGTCTGCAAATTACTATTTGAATATACCTTGCTCTATATCATGTGTAAGACAAATCAAAATTTGAGTCATTCATATATAGGACAAATCAAAATGTAAATATATATGCTCAAGAGCAAAGAAAGTAGTATTAATGAACTAGTATCATGTGTAAATTATTAATAAAATTCATTTTCCCCTATTTTTTGGGTTGTTCTATTATTTTATGTGAACTAGAATTTTCATTATTCAAAGATAAATTAAATAAATATTTTCATAACCCTGGTAAGAAACCATCTAACAATGTTACAAAGTTAGGGCCGTTTTTGGGCCGGCCCGGCCCATCCAGGCCCGTCGGACTTTGGGCCGTGCCTGGGCTTGGCAAACACAGGTTCGGGCCAGCCCGGCACGGCCCTTAATTTTTTCGGGCCGAAAAGACCCGGCCCATTTCAGGTCCTGGCCCCAAGGACCCGGACCGGGCCGGCCCGGCCCGGCCCATGTCCCAGCTCTACTGCACAACCTCTCTTCTCCTTTGTAACTTCTGTATTTCTCAGCTGCTTCACTCAATTTTGCACTGTACAAACTTTATTTCTACTTTGAAGTCACATGGTATCTGAGCCGATAAAGATAGCAATGGGTACCCGAAACTTGATGGGTTTTTATTCTATTAGGGTATATATACGGGTAAAATTGCTCACCTGTGGGTCTATTAATGGAAAAAAAATAGTACCCAATGGGTACGCGGGTATGGGTATGGTTTCCTAATATTCATACCCGTTACCCGATGGGTACCCATCACCCAATAAGTTATATTTTGGGGAGTTTAAATCATTGTTGCTATTGTTGTAGATTAAATCATTGATGTATTATGTTTGAGAGTTTATTTATATATGTAATTTTGATCTTATGATTGAATGATTGATCGATCTATTTAGGTGAAACATTGTTTTTGTGGGGATAGATATACAATTGTTATTTGTTAACATATTTTGTGTGTGGTGTTTATTGATGGGTATGGGTACCCGATGGGTATATTTTACCCGCATGAGTATGAGTTTGGGGGAGAAATGATACCCGCATGTATATATGGGTTATCCGACGGGAAGATTTTTTTCTAACGGGTATAGATTTGAGATAGTCAAACCCGATGGGTATAGACCCATTGCCATCTTTAAGAGCCGAGAACCGGGTTCTCGGTGCCATCCTGGCCGTACGCCACCGTCGTGGCTGTACGCCATCGTCACTCGCCGCTGTTGTGGCCGTCCATCGCCGCCGTCGTGGCCGTTCCTCGCCACGCCTGTCGCGTGGTGTCTCCCTTGCGCAGGCGCTAGATCGCCCACCCCTTTGCGCCCGTCTGCCCCCTGTTTGCGTGCGCCCTGTGCAAGGCTCCTGCTCCTGTGTCTGCTGAGGAAGGCTCTTGCTTCTGCCCTCAAGATTTGTGCTTAGTCCCTTCATCTGCTGCCCCCTTGCGTGCAGCGGACAGGCTGAGCTCAGCCTCTGTTTTGCGCTCAGTGGCTCTGTTGCTCGCTGCTACAAGACTTGTGCTCATTTGTGCTATTTGTGCTGAAGATTGGTGCTGTTTCAATATTTTTCTAGCATTGGAAGGTTCAGATTGGTGTTATGCTCAGTTAGTCCATTGAAAGTTGGCAGATTCATGCTTCCTTAGTCATGTGGTGCAGATTCATGCTTCCTCAGTCATGTGGTAATCTCTTTTGACTTCTCAGAATGTCACAACCCCCCCAATTTAATTTGGACCAAAATTTTCCATGCCATTACAATTTTCACAGTTTTAAAATATATCATCGGTGTATTACTGACAGATGGGACCTACCACAGTCACTGACAGTTTTCAAAATACAGAAAATTGTAATGACATTTTTTCAATTTTCCCATTCAATTTCTGTTAGCATCACTCTTGATGATCAAAATTATCGGGAATAAGCATTTTCTATTGAAACTGTATCGAGAGGTCATGAGTTAGCTTTTCACTTGACTGATGATCCGCCTTGAGATAATACTGACATGACTGAAGTTAGACAATAGAAAATTAATAATGGTTAAGTGATGGCAGCCATTGTCAATAGTATAAAGCAGTACATGATCATGAGTTTAGCTAAGTTTAAAACATCAAAAGAGATGTGATCTTTTCTAAAGCAATGCTATGTCCAGGATAGTGGTGCCCTCTTGCATACTTTTATGCAACAAATCCATGTGATAAAATAAAATGATATGATAATTGATGAATAATGTTGATAGCAAGAAATGATATTAATGGTCAAGATTGTCAAAATATCAATTTTGATAATTTGGGCCAAAAGTACACAAGTCCTGGATTAGACCGAAGCCATATAGGGCCGAAGACCCATTGAGCATTGGGCTTCGGAGGCCTTTTGGCGGCTTGATACCTTCGGCCCACATGCCTTTGGAGGCCTGCCTCGCCGAAGCTTCGGCCCGAGGAGCAGGCTTCGACAGGCCCTGCCGAAGGCCCACTTCGGGCTGATTTTTAGAGATAAGTTTGAGTCTGATTCTGGCTAATCTTATTCCTAAGTTTGATTAAGCCGAATCCTACCAGATTAATCTTAGAGATAAAAATACCAGCCCCTATAAATATAGGGGTGAGGCCGGTTCATTAGACCCCCCAACACAAATCAATCACAAAGCCCTAGCTTTGAACCGTACCTTACTTTTATTTTACTTTTCTGCAACCTTCGTGGGTTTGCCTAGAAGCCCTCTGCCGGCCACGCCATAACCGTGGTAAGCCTTGCTACTTTGCTCGTGAAGTACCCGCTAATCTATGTAACAGATTGCTATCACCTTGTTACTTCGCCTATGAAGTATCCGTTAATCTACGTAACAGATTGCTACCTTCGTTTCCCTACTGCAACACTTAGCAGATTCAGTCTCCAGGCCAAATTGGCACTTGATCTCTGTTCTGTTATAGGTTTTCACGCTCGGAGCCCCTTCGTCGGAGGTGTCCGGAGCCAGGAAACTGGTTTCGGAGGCTGCCAGAACACCCTTCGACGGAACCCCTGCTTCAACTACCCGTCAACACACTCCGCAGCAGGCTTCATCACGTCAGGCTTCGCCACGCCTACACTTCACTCCAGACGAAGTCGTGCCAGTGCATTGCGTTGGATACTTTTGTCGTGTCAGAGACCTCGCACTGAACCCTGCTGTTCGGAGGTGATTTTGCGTCGAGATCTGTTTGGAGCCCGCCTTCAGCCAGATCAATCTGAATGCCGAAGGCTATCTTCGGCGAAGACCCTTCGCACCAGACGCCGAAGGCCCCCTTCGGTGAACCCCTTCGCATAGTACACTTCGAATCAGTTAGGCTCCGTTCAGCTGGTTGGTTTATTTTATTTAATATATTTCTTTTCGGCTAATTGGATTCTTTGCTTGTGATCTGATTACGTGGTGACTCCACCCCTTGCCACTGTTAAGGGTAGTCGGAACGCGACGTCAGTGTTGTGTTACACTTAGGCTTGTCCCTAAGTATCCGCACACTTTTATATTGTCGAACTGACCCAAGTGCAAGGGCATGTTTTCATGTCAACACACTTTTTGGCGACTCCGCTGGGGAGTGTTACGCCAACATGACAATTACATCTACATCGGCCATGGGTACGTCTATGATGACTACGACATCTACATCGCCGATGGACCCTATGAGGGCGCAGATATCGACAACCACAACATCATGACGCCTACCCTTGAAGACATCCCCGAAGAGTACCGAGCAGAAATTGAGGCAAAGATGAAAGCGCTATAAGACCTCATGCTTGGAAACTACGTCAAGACATGCGTAGGCTTCATCAAGCGTGACGTCAACATCCCCGACCTCGCTCGGACCTAGGTAACACCAGTATCGCCTCATTATCTTCTTTAGAAATTGAGCAAAAAATAGCCGCATCAATAGATCAAGCTGTTAGCGCGTCGCTAGCCAACCGTTTAGATTCGGCAATTAGCTCTCAGGTAGAGGCAACACTTAGAAGGTTCGACTTTACCGAGGTCATACCTCCAGCTCCGATTGCTACCGTACCTCCGATAAATCGCATTTACAGTAGAACTGACGATAGTACCGGCAAAGCCATTGCGTCTTCGGCCTCGACATCTATGGATGAGACCAGTTACCATGCTCACGGCTAGACTAACACTACCTGCTATGCGCCACCTCCACCTATGCACACGTCAGTTTTGGCTGCGTTGCACGCGGCGCATGAACAAACACATAGGCATGAACACGCTATGCATCCCGAGCTAGCGCATGAGGAGGACCCCTGTGGCCGACACGCCGACATACCACCGCGTGTTGCGCCCCCGCATGAAAGACGTGCGTAGGCAGTAGGCCAGGACAACATAGAAGAGCGAATTTGCGCGCTATTTAGGGAGTGCACCGGATTCGTACCTAGGGGTCGGGCTAGGGTTTACCGGAAGCCATACCCTGGCCATTTCGACACTATACCATACCCTCGCGGCTATAGAGTCCCTAAATTTACCAAGTTCGACGGTGAGGGTAGAAAAACCACACTAGAGCATGTCAGCCAGTTCTTAGCACAATGTGGAGAAGCTAGTGGGTCAGATGCTTTAAAACTTAGACTGTTTTCCCTTTCTCTATCCAGCACTGCTTTCACTTGGTTTTCGGCACTCTCGCCGAACTCCGTCCAAACGTGGGCTGATTTAGAACAAAAGTTCCATGACTACTTTTATACGGGTGAGACGAAACTTAGGATTTCACACTTGACATCGGTTAGACAGAAATCTAGCGAGAGTGTCTCTGAATATATCAAGCGCTTCAAAGACACTAGAAACCAATGTTTTAGTCTCAAAATTTCAGAGAGAGATTTGGCGGACCTAGCTTTCAATGGGTTGCATTCCGAGATTAAGGAGAGGTTAGACAACCAAAACTTTTTAGAAGTTAGCCAATTTTACAACAGGCTCTGGTCTAGGAAGGCCGAGCCAAGGATACGAAGTTTATTAAAACATTTAACAAGCCTAGGGCTGAAGTCCACATCATGGAACACTCCGACGAAGAAGAGTCGGAGGAAGAGGAAGATTTGGCTGACATGTATGCAGCCGAGTGGATTTGGAATGCTAAAAGAAAACCTGTTACTTGCTCTGAGTTACGACAATCTTTCACTAAGAGTCGGCCCAACGAAGTCAAATACTCGTTTGATATAACTAAGTGTGATAAAATATTTGATTTCCTCTTAAAGAACTAACTTCTCAGGTTTCCTAAAGGGCAGGTCATTCCATCCGTCGACGAGCTAAAGAAACGCCCCTACTGTAAGTGGCATGATTCACATTCCCATTATACTAAAGACTGCACTGTTTTTCGTCGATAGGTTCAAGCGGCTATAGAAGAAGGATGATTGAAAATAGACCCCAGTCCAAAGATGAAGCTAGACAAAGACCCCTTTCCCGTGAACACCGTCGACCTCGACGAAAAGAGGATGCTGATTCGGACAGAGCAGGCCGAGTCAACTAAAGGGAAAGTGGTCATTATTGGAGAATAGCGCACCCGCACACTCGTACCAAAGAACCCTGAGGTAGGAGTGTAGAAAAGAAATGACAGCACATCTCCTTCGGCTAGGGCTCATAAGAAGCCGAAGGTGACATATCAAATGCTTTTAAACAAACACCAGAAAAAAGCTAAGGAAACAGGCCCCCGCGCAAAAAGGCTAAGACAACCAAAGGGGCCAAAACAGGCGGAGGGTGGTTTTAGACCACAGTGGCCGAACCCTCCGCATAGTGGCTTCAGACCCCACTGGCCGAACCGTCCTCACAGTGGCATTGGACCCTAGTGGCCGAACTGTGACGCCCCGATTTAATAAATCAGGACCTTTATTGAAATTCCATAGAAAATCAATAAACCAAGATGTTCATCATGCGACCACGTACAATACGAGCAATCATTCACGGTTCGTAGACCGTATTAGTACAAAAGTGAATAAAGATGAAGAGAAACTAATAAAACAAAGGGTCCTAGATGAATGCCTCCTTCCAGTCTCGTCTTGACAGGGTCGCTACTCCATACCTTCATCCTCCTCGTAGTAAACGAGCTCTGGTGGTGTAAGTCAATAGGGTGAGTACAAACGTACTCAGCAAGCCACCGAATGCAAATATAATGCAGAGTAATAACAAGGGAGATAGTGGCTAATTTTGCGGAAAAAGCATAAGTGTAAAGCATTTAAATGTGATTAATTTATTAGTACTGAAATGTAAACATGTGTATGCATCATCATCTTCTAACTCGAGGGGTACAGTCAGCCCCACCTCACTCAACAGTCCTTACATGCCATGAATAACTCAACCGTTCAAACAATTGTAAACTAACTGCGAGTAGTCACACAACCCGCCCTTGACCGTGGGCTCGGTTTTTCGAAAAGATTAAATACTCTAATCAGAGATGTACCACTGTACCCACAAGGCACGCACTCATCACTTACACCAAAGTGTAACGAGATGACCCATCCCACAGGAACTCGTGCCAAAACCTTCCATATGGTCCTCCTCGACCCGACAACACCCTCTTATGGGTTTCGTATCGTGTCTCGACGCGTCGAGCCTCACCATACCCTCCCTTGAGCCACGTCGGTACAAGTCACCCGCAGGTTGCCCCTTGCTCCCTCCACTATGGTGCATCGAGTCGGATTGTTCCATACTTTCAGTTAGGACTTACCCATTAGACTTGTGGTTGGTACGGAAGTGCTTTGCAACAGATCCCGCAGACCGGTCCTTATAGTGCCCCGGGTGCGACCAACCAGTTCCTGAGCTTGCACCCGGAACCCACCATACTTATAACATAGCCAACTCCAATAGAGTCCAGAGACAAGAATAACGGGGAAATTTCATATAGTAGAATCCATCTATCTATGACTCATTCTTTTTATCCTATAGTAGTTGTGCCGTACATTGGACACTAGCTAATACTTTTATAGTAGAGTGACAAGGAGTTAAGGCTCAATAAGCATGGCTTGGGTTTGCACACAAGGACGGAGATCTAATAAATATATGTGTAAGGCTTGATATTTGACTAATGCAATAATATCCTATGAGTTGTAGTGATAGTTATGAAAAACTAGGCTCAATGATGATCAACTATTTCCACGGGGGGTTCGATGACTTGCCTTGCTTAGAAAATGGTGATGGAGGAACCTCGGGATAAAACTCCGGCTCCTCGACGAACTCGTAGTCTTCTCGATACGGAAAAAGTAAACAGTACATTCAATAAACAGATAAAACTCCACAAATAATAAGCATACAAGTTCATGGGTTTTATTATGTGAAATGAAGTGTTATTATTCTGAAGTTTGGTGAAAAACAGTAAAACTTATATTTTAAGGATTTTTCCTAATTTATTTTCTGAATTTACTATTTTATACCCAAGGGGTTTTTATTCATTTAATCCATAAGATTATTTTTGGCAATAGTAGCATACTATTTTTATGGCTTTATTGTGTAGAGAATAAAATGCTGAATTTAACAAAATTTGAATGGTGAAATTTGGAGTTAAAATGATCAAGTTATGAATTTTCAAAGTTTAAACAATTTTTGGAATTTTATTTAAACTGGAAAATGGGCTCTGGTCCATGGTGAGCCAGGCCCACGGTGGACTGGGCTACTGTGCGCGTGGACTGGATCAACCAGAGCCGTTGGATCTGGATCCGGCGGCCGGGCGTGAGGCGGGAAGGGTTAAATGAAAATGGACGGTCCAGATTAAAACCTGCGAATCGGTACGACATGGACGCACCAGATTGAGTCAACATTTTTAAATAGCGATCTACGGTCCAGATCACATGGTACCGCTTTGACCGGATCCGAGGGCCTAGATTAAATCCTGAAGGGATTTAATCGTAGCCCTCCGATTGCGATCGGACGACCACGATGCGATCCGACACGGCACGGGCGTAAGAGGGCGCATACCCCCCTTCGTCTCCGGCTTCGGTGGGTTCAGGCGCGGCGGCGACGGCGGCAGCGAGCGCCTATGGGCCTAGCTATCGGTAGAAATGGAACGGGGTAAGGATGGCGGTCAGGATGGTACCTTCGGCACGCGGCGACGAGCGGTGGACGGCGACCCGCGATGAGGGTAGACAAAGGAGGTCTTCGGGAGCTCGTCGGTGATGGCGATCCGGCGGGTTCCACGGCCAACCGAGGGGGGCCGAGGATGGGTGGGCTCCGACGGTCACGATGGTGGCGATGGCTAGGATGGAGGGGGCCGGAGTCGACGGCGAGTGGTGGCCGGAGTTGAAGCAGGAGAGGAGACCGAAGAAAGGAGCAGGGCGCTCTGGATTGCTTCAGTTCGGGCTACAGCGGTGTGGCAGAGTGCGGTGCTCGGGTAGGGTTTAAATAGGGGGCTCGTCGGCGTAAGGATGGAAGGAAACCGAGGGTTTCCAAGAACTCTGGCGAGGGTTTCCTTTAGCTCAGCTAGCTTCCATATTAGTGAAATCGCGTCGGTTATAGACGGAAGGGGGTCGCGGCGATAAAAGGAAGGGAGTCCGGTGCCGATCGGGCGACATCAGGCGGCCGACTGCGGGATTCGGAAGAGGATCTCACCCGAAAGGAAAGGGGGGGATTCCATTGGAGAAGATGGATCCGACAGGTGGCCCCCACCTGTTGGCGGGTGAGTGAAACAGGAAAGCTAGACAGGCGGGCCCCGTCGGTCAGAGAGAAGAGGAAGGAGGGTGACTGCCAGGTGGGACCCAGGCGTGTGCGGGCGGGAGAGGAGAGAGGGGGAGTGCACCGACAGGCGAGTCCCGCTTGTCAGTGACACGCAGTTGGACTGGGCCGGGCTTGGGGTACTTTGAGGGTTGAGGCCCATTTAGAATATAAATTATTTTCTGATTTAAAATAAATCCAGAAATTCATATATTTGTTTAAGGATTGAAGCACTGTTGATAAAAATTTGTAAAAATTCCTAAAATTATATTTTGGTCTCTAGTTTATCCCATAAATTTTTCAAGTCCAAATTTTGAATATTTTTCCTTGTTTGGCTTAAATAGGGCTCTTTTAGGATTTTCTGTAATAGTAAAATTCAGAAATTTCTTTAATAACACATTTCTTTTATTTTATTTCTTTTTAAATCTTGGGGTGTTACAATCCTATCCCCCTTACAGAGAATCTCGTCCTCGAGATTCGGATCAATCCTCGAATAGCTCAGGATGTTGTGCCTTGAGCTCTTCCTCTTTTTCCCATGTAGCTTCCTCTATGGGATGATTGCTCCACTGAACCTTACAGAAGCGGATGACACGACTTCTGGTGGTCCTTTCCTTGACTTCCAAGATCTTGACGGGCTTTTCCACATAAGTCATATCCTCTTGAACATCCAACTGTTGTAGGTCCACTTTGCTCTGTTGGGACTCGGAGACACTTCTTGAGTTGGGACACATGGAACACATCATGTACCCCGGCTAGTGAGGTTGGCAGTTCTAACTGATAAGCGACTTCGCCTTGGCGTCGAATAATGGGAAAAGGTCCAACATATCGAGGGGCCAACTTTCCTCTCATATTAAACCGTTGAGTGCCACGGAGAGGTGTGACTCAGAGGTAGACGTGATCTACTTCTTCAAAGGCTAGATCTCGGCGACGATTGTCCGCATAGCTCTTTTGTCGTGATTGGGCTGTCTTGAGTCGGTCTCTGATGATCCGTACCTTCTCTTCAGCTTCCCGAAGGATGTCTGTTCCAAACACTTGGGATTCACCGGTTTGATCCCAAAGTAGAGGCGTTATACACTTACGTCCATATAGGGCTTCGAACGGGGACATGTGAAGGCTGGCTTGATAACTATTGTTGTACGAAAACTCGGCGTACGGTAAACTCTTGTCCCAAGTTGCTCCAAAATCCAAAACGCATGCCCGTAGCATATCCTCTAATATCTGATTCACTCTTTCCGTTTGTCCATCTGTCTGAGGGTGGTAAGCAGTACTGAAGTTCAATCTTGTTCCCATCTCCTCTTGAAGGTTCTTCCAAAAACGAGAGGTAAACTGACTTCCTCTGTCGGACACTATCTTCTTGCGCACTCCATGAAGACACACAATGCGGGCCATGTACAACTCTGCGAGCTTAGGGCCACTGAAGGTCGTCTTAACGGCTATGAAGTGTGCTACTTTCGTTAGCCGGTCAATTATTACCCAAATAGAATCGTATCCAAGCTGGGTCTTTGGGAGTCCGGTGATGAAATCCATACCGATCTATTCCCATTTCCATTCAGGCACTTTAAGTGGTTGTAACAGTCCTACGGGTCTTTGATGTTCTGCCTTTACTCTTCTACAGGTGTCACATTCTGCGATGAACTGAGCAATCTCTTTCTTCATGCTAACCCACCAATAGCGTTCCTTCAGGTCCTGGTACATCTTGGTACTTCCGGGATGGATGGAGTATAAAGTATCATGGGCTTCCCTTAGGATAAGGGTCTTTATCTCCAGTTTATCCGGCACACATATCCGGGTTCCAAACCATACAGTGCCATTCTCGTCTTTTGAAAATCCTGGGGCTTTACCTTGTCTCATGTTCTTCTTAATGGCAGCTATATCCGGGTCTTTCAACTGGGCCTCACTGATCTGCTCAAACAGAACTGGCTGGGTCTCCAAGGTGGCTAGGTATGTTCCTGTGGTTAACCCAAGGTTTAGCTTTTCCATCTCCTTATAGAGTGAGGGCGCGTGATCCTGAATCACGATGGCGGTGCAATATCCCTTACGACTTAATGCATCAGCTACCACATTTGCTTTTCCGGGGTGGTAGTGAATACCTAAGTCGTAGTCTTTTATTAATTCCAACCATTGCCTTTGCCTCAGATTGAGGTCCGGCTGCGTGAAGATGTACTTCAAACTCTTGTGATCTGTAAAGATTTCGCAGCGATTTACGACCAAATAATGCCTCCATATCTTAAGGGCGTGCACAACAGCGACCAATTCCAAGTCATGGGTCGGGTAATTTAGCTCATGAGGTCTCAACTGATGAGAGGCGTATGAAATAACCTTTCCGTCTTGCATGAGAACACATCCCAATCCTTGGCGAGATGCGTCGCAATAAACATGGAAGTCCTTTCGGATATCTGGTAGGGTCAGTATGGGTGCTGACACCAGCCGGGTCTTCAGGGTGCGAAAGCTTTCCTCGCACTCGGGAGTCCATTCAAACTTTTCTCCCTTCTGCAATAACTTGGTCATAGGCTTGGCTATCTTGGAAAAATTCTCGATAAACCTTCGATAATACCTGGCCAAACCCAGAAAACTTCGTATCTCAAATACATTTGTGGGTGGCAACCAATCCGTAACTGCTTATACGGTGGCAGGGTCTACTGCGATACCTTGCGCAGAAATGATGTGTCCAAGGAACTTTACTTCTGCCGTCCAAAATTTACACTTGTTGTACTTGGCATATAACTGGTGTTCTCTTAGCTTTCCTAAGGTCAACCGGATGCAAGTCTCGTGCTCCTTCTGATCCTTGGAATAGATGAGGATGTCATCTATAAAAACCATGATAAATTTGTCCAAATACTCCATGAACACCTTATTCATCATATTCATGAAGAAGGCAGGGGCGTTGGTCAATCCAAAAGACATAACCGTGCACTCATATAATCCATAGAGAGAGGTAAAAGTCGTCTTGGGTATATCCTCCTCTCGAATCCTCAACTGATGATATACGGATCGCAGGTCAATCTTGGAAAATACCGTAGCTCCTTTCAGCTGGTCAAAAAGATCATCGATCCCGGGTAACGAGTACTTGTTCTTGATGGCCACCTCATTCAAGGCTCGGTAGTCTACACACATACGCTTAGCCTTGTCCTCTTTCTTCTCAACGAAGATGACGGGGGCTCCCCACGGGGATGTTCTAGGTCTGATGTATCCCTTCTTCTCAAGATCCTCCAGCTATTTCTTCATCTCAGCTAGCTCATTGGCGGCCATTCGATATGGTCGCTTGTAGATGGGAGTGGTTCCGGGTACCAAATCAATACGGAACTCAATATCCCTCTTGGGTGGCATCCCTGGTAAATCCTCTGGAAACATGTATGGGTACTCGCAGACTACCGGTATGTCTTCCAAAGTAATCTGGTGCAGCCTTGGTCTTCCGAACTTCAGGCTTGGCATCTGAAATGTGACGATAGTCCCTTCTTCACTGGTCACAGTTACTTGTCTCCGGGCACATCTTATCACTCCTTGGTGTTTATTGAGCCAATCCATTCCTAGAATGAGGTCCAAGCCTTGGCATTCTATTAGGATGGGGTCGGCCTAGAATATTGTGCCGTGGATATCTACCCATACCTTTGGACTATAGGATTGGGCTAGAGTTTGTTTTCCAGGGGTGACTATTAGCACGGCTCTTGGTAGTTCACTTATGTTCAGATTATTCTTTTCCACAAAAGTCGTTGATATGAAGGAGTGCGTAGCTCCAGTGTCAAATAAAACCACTGCAAGGGCTGAATGTACCGTGAACTTACCCATGACGATCTCTGGCGCGGCCTGGGCTTCTTCGATGGTGACGTGGTTGACGCGGGCGCGGATGGCAGGATTTGTCGCGACGCCCTGTGCACGCTTGGGGTGGGGGCACTGGTGGGAATAATGCCCCTCCTGGCGGCAGTTGAAGCAGATCACAGGCTTGCCATGCTTATCGCGCAGAAATTCCGCCTTCTTTGCCGGGGCGGGTGGAGCGACGGGTGCGGCGGGAGCAGGGCGAGGCTGTCCGGCTCCGGCGTTGGCAGCGGGTGGCGCCGGATGATACACCGGGCGGGGATGGTATTGCGGCGCCGGTGGGGGAGGTGCGAAACAGGGCCTCTGTGCCATGCCTTGGTTCTGCCTAAAGGCGATCATCCTTTTCTTTTTCAGGTCGACCTTGTTCTGCTGGGTCTCCTGAATGATAGCTTTGTTTACCAACTTTTGGAAGTTGGCATAATCTCCGGAAATGAGCTGAAGAGACAGCTCATCCTTCAGTCCCCGGAGGAACTTGGACTGTCTGGCCGTATCGGTACGGACCTCCTCGGGCGCGTACCAGGCCAACCTGTTGAATTCATGCAGGTACTCGGTGACGGTCCTGCTCCCTTGTTGCAGGTCCCGAAATTCCTGCTATTTCTGGGCAATAATGCCGTTCGGGACATGGGCTGAGCGGAAGGTAGAAGAGAACTCTGCCCAAGTATGGACGTGTCCCTCAGGCAAGGTTTCACGCAGATTGTCCTACCATTCTGCGGCGGGACCCTGAAGCTGATGGGCGGCAAAAGCCACCCTCTCCTGCTCAGTACAAGTCAGGAGGTCTAGTTTCTTGCCAATGGTTCTCAACCAGTCACTAGCCTCCATGAGGTTGGTGGTGCTTGAGAACGTGGGTGGGCGGACTCGGAGGAATTCCGAGAGCTGGGAGGCGGGTGCGGGAGCGGGAGTGGCAGGGCGAGGCAGTTCTGGCTATTGATGGAGACGAAAAAATTGAGCCTGTTGCTCCTGCATCTGCTGCTGCTGCTATTGCATCTAGTTCAATAGAGCAGCCACCAACTGATTCTGATTGGCCATCATCTCGGCCAGGGTGGGGTGGTTGGCGACCGGGGCTTGCCTTTGCCCGGTTGCTCCCCACTCGGGCAAGTTGCCATTCTCTCCTCCGTTTTGGGGAGCATCGGAACCCTGAGTGTTCGTCATCCTGAAGTTTCCAAAATAGATAACCTCTTCTGAGGGGAAATTGATACTAAGCTTTATTTCAAAATGTGTCGTCCTTGCGACTACATTTATTGTCTTTTAATTCTTCACTCATGCCTTATATTTGACATGAGTGGCATTACACTCAAAAATATTAAAAGGAAACAATCAATCGTAACAACTACGTCTATGGCAGCTCAAGGGACGACTCGACCACAGGCTCAATGGAGACGGTTGGGGTGGTGGAACTGGAAGGTCCAGCGGGAGGTGCGTTGCGGGAAATCCTCTTGGGCCTCACGGGAGAATCCCAAGAAGTCGACGAGTACGCGAAGCTCGCGGATGAATCCGGCCTCGTCACGAAGAGTCCCGCTCATGGTATGGACTGGCATCTACAAAAGAGAGCAAGTTTTTGTGAAAATCTCGGAAGATAAGAGGGTAAGTAATTTTGTACAAAAATATGGTTAATATAAGTCCTAGGGTCAGGTCTGTTTGGCTTCCTACAGTCAAGTCGGCTCTGATACCATCTTGTGATGCCGCGATTTAATAAATCAGGACCTTTATTGAAATTCCATATAAAATCAATAAACCAAGACGTTCATCATGCGACCACGTACAATACGATCAATCATTCATGGTCCGTAGACCGTATTAGTACAAAAGTGAATAAAGATGAAGAGAAACTAATAAAACAAAGGGTCCTAAATGAACGCCTCCTTCTAGTCTCGTCTTGACTGGGTCGCTACTCCATACCTTCATCCTCCTCGTAGTAAACGGGCTCTGGTGGTGTAAGTCAACAGGGTGAGTACAAACGTACTCAGCAAGCCACCGAATGCAAATATAATGCAGAGTAATAACAAGGGAGATAGTGGCTAATTTTGCGGAAAAAGCATAAGTGTAAAGCATTTAAATGTGATCAATTTATTAGTACTGAAATGTAAACATGTGTATGCATCATCATCTTCTAACTCGAGGGGTACAGTCAGCCCCACCTCGCTAAAC
Organism: Zizania palustris; assembly: GCA_019279435.1. Lineage (NCBI taxonomy): Eukaryota > Viridiplantae > Streptophyta > Magnoliopsida > Poales > Poaceae > Zizania > Zizania palustris. Next base: position 36,814,961 of record JAAALK010000080.1, read on the forward strand.
AGTCCTTACATGCGATGAATAACTCAACCGTTCAAACAATTGTAAACTAACTGCGAGTAGTCACACAACCCGCCCTTGACCGTGGGCTCGGCTTTTCGAAAAGATTAAATACTCTGATCAGAGATGTACCACTGTACCCATAAGGCACACACTCATCACTTACACCAAAGTGTAACGAGATGACCCATTCCACGGGAACTCGTGCCAAAACCTTCCATATGGTCCTCCTCGACCCGACAGCACCCTTGTTGGAACGATGGATCGGGCCAGCAGGTTTCTTGGTGGAAATGAGAGTGGTGTATTCAATGCTCCTTGAGCTTGTCCCTTACAACTACAGTTGAGGGGTATTTATAAGGCGCCCCGTCCAGAGGGCCAAGCGCCTCTGGACCGCCAACGGCTACACGGTCAACTGCCGGTCGATAGTACAGACAACGGACTATACACAGTACAGACAAGAAGATTCGACTCTGACAACGTATCAGCCGTGTCGGACGCTGCCTGTGCCGCCCGACACGGCTCAGAGGATCACGATCCTATCCCCCCCGTATATATGTCCCGTCCTTTTCCCGCCGACGCTTCCTTTGGGTCCGCTACTGTGGTCCGAGGGAGGGCCTCCGGCACTTCCCTCCCGGAGGGCAGCCTCCGTCGACCTTCTCACGGGGGGTGGCCTCCGGCATCTCTCTCCTGGAGGGTGGCCTCCGGCGTCCTTGTACCAGAGGGTGGCCCCCAGCCTTCGTCCCCCGGAAGGTGGCCTCCTTCCTTCCTCACCCGGAGGGCGGCCTCCGGCATCCTTCTCCCGGAAGGTGGCCTCCGGTATCCTTTTCCCGGAGGGTGGCCTCTGGTATCCTCCTCTCGGAGGGTAGCCTCCAGTATCCTTCTCCCGGAGGGTGGCCTCCGGTATCCTCTTCTCGGAGGGTGGCCTCCGGTATCCTCCTCTCGGAGGGTGGCCTCCGGTACCCTTGGCATCGGACCCCACGGTAGTGGGCCCCCCTCCGCCATCGGGATTATCTCCCCCAACAGTAGCCCCTCGCTTCTTTCCTCTCGGGAACCCTGCGTTAAGAGAGGGTGGAAGCGCACATGATAATTCCGATAACTTTCATAAGGATGTAACTTACATCGAGGTGCCGGATCTGGGTGTAATGTAGCCCCTTCGATGGACGCGGAGGAGCTCCGGAGCGAGTGGGCGCAGCCGGACCGGGAGGCGGAGGTCCGCTTCGAGTTCCCCCTCCCGAAGGGTTGGGAGAAGTTTGACCGGCTCCCCAGATGTTTACGCGCTTTTGACCATAGGGCTCCAGCCCCGAGGAGGTGGCCCAACGCCACCCAAGGCAGTTAATGCCACGCGCGCGTGCACTCGGCGTCGGGGAGGCGAACCATCGGCGGACCGCTGCGCCCCGAGGCGCCAGTTAAACATTAAATGTAGGCGCAATGCAATCGCCGCGTTCACACGCGGAACGAGTGGAAGAGGAAACTGCCGGCTTCGTACTTAAATACCGCCCGCCTAGCGCCTGGTTCCTCCATCCCGACTTCATCGCACACGCTCCAGCCATACCAGCCTGCACCCACTTTGCTCCTTGAGTGCTAGCCCTCTTCTCGCTTCTTGCGCGATGGCGAGGGGTGATGCCCTCGCAATGGCGATGGATACGCGCTTTTTGCAGCGCCAGTTGGTAGCGGCGGCGGCGGCCACAGGCCCTTCAGAGACACGCGGCTCGCGCGAGCTTCGTCCTGCCTCGGAGCAGTTCCGGGAGCATACCTTGGAGCTCGGCCCATCTACATGCACGGAGGCGTCGATCCAGCAAGCAACTAGGGGACGCCTTTTCCCGAGGCGCTGGCAAGGATTTCTTCGAGGCGGGACTAGGGTTTCCCGCCTCGGAGCTCCTCGCCGGGGTACTGGACGCGTTTCACGTGGAGCTCCCGCAGCTGTCTCCCAACGCCGTGGCCCGCCTCGCCATATTTGAGTGGGCCATGCATGCCGAGGGCTGTGAAGGAAGGGTGGAGGTCTTCGCGGAGATGCACGAGGCCCTCTGCCAGCCAAAGAAGAAAGGAGGTCAAATACTAGCTTTCGGAAGCATTAATTTCCAACTCCGGAGGAAGTACGTGGACCACTTCCCGGCGAAGGCCATCAACGAGAGGTGGTACTCCAAATGGGTGAGCCGGTGGTTCTACGTCCACGTGGGGCTTAGCTCCGGACTCGCTGGGATTCTGCGCCATATCTGGTTCCAGAAGGAGGCGCGCGTTGAAATTGACTCCGGCTCGATCTCCGCGAGGATCAAGCTTCTTCAGATCGTTGCTCGCCGAATGAGCATGCACGACTTAGCGGAGGAATTCGTGGCCCTCGAAATCCCTCCGCTGAAGGAGGAATGGCCGGCGTCGCTCCAGAGCAGCCGGGATGAATCGATGCCAGCGGAGCTCTCCCGCCAACTCGGTAAGCATTCGTGCTTGTTTACTTTGACTCCGCTTTCTGCTCGGAGGGTAATTTGATTCTGACCTTGATCTACAGGGTCGCTTGTGGCCCGGACCCCCGAAGAGGTGGCCCGCGTGATGGAGGGGATCCTTGGAGCTCCTACCCAAGCCGAACGCACTCGGCGGTTGGAACTAGTGGGTTCCTGGGAGCGCTTCAACCGAGTGTGGGGCGCTCTTGAGCTCTCGCCCCCGCCTCTTCCGGAGGGCGAGGCCCTCCGAGATGTCTCGAAGAGGAAGGTGGGCGACCTCGACGGTGGCCTCTCGCCCAGGCGCGCCTCCAAGAAGAAGAAGAAGATAGTGAAGGGGCCTAAGCGGCTTTCTCCAGAACCAACCTCCGCCTCCCGCTCCGAGGGAGGAGAATCTAGCGACGGGGCTCAATCGGAGTCGGGGGGTCCTCCGACGATTCCAGACCCGATTCCGCCCGCCCGCTCGGGCACCGAGAGGACCGAGGGTGCTCTCCCTCGTTCGGACTTCGAGGACCCTGCGCCGGGGGCTAGGCAAGGGGTCCCTGCCGCCCGGACAACGCCACCCCCAGAGACTTCTCCCCCGCACCAACCGACTTCGGAGGGGGGCTCCGTCGGCTCCCACGGGAGCAGGGCGACAGACAGCCTGGATCGCGGCGGGCTGGCCGACCCACTCGGCGCCGTTGAAGGGCGCGAGGCCATGGAAGCCGAGCTCACCGCGGCGGCGGCGGGTTCCCCCGTGAACTCCATCGACGACCTCTTCTTCCGGCCGAGCCCGTCTGGTCCAACTCCGCCTTCGGAGGGTCTCGGCGATGGCACGGATGAAGGTAAGATAGCTTACCCGTCTTTCTTCAAACCCTGGGATTCCTTCGAACTTCAACCCCGTTCATCCACGTAGGCACGTCCGCCCGGGTCGCCGAGCCAATTGTCTTGCCTTGGGACGACGCCGCAGACGAGAGGCCCGCAGCCCCTGTCAATGCGACGGAGGCCTCGGAGCGGCGAGCCGGTGCGGAGGCAGGGGCCTCTGAAGGGGCTTCTCCGGAGGCGGCCGAGGGCGCCGGGGGCTCACCTCGGGCCCCTACTTCCAACCGAGGCGCGCGCGCTACGGTGCCCCTCCTGCGCCCCTTCCTGGCGAATAGCAAGGACTTTGCGTCCAGGGTGGCCCCGGTCCACAACTATTACCTGCGGCTCCGCGAAGCCCCAGTGGTAGAGGAGCTGGGGGCGTCCGACGGCCTAGACCTCGGCCGGGCCATCGAGACCGCAGTGGGCCAGGTACGTCCTTGGAGTGCCTTCAGTGAGCCTCTAGCCCTTCTCTTGCTAACTTTCCCCGCGCGCAGGTGGTTGCCCTGGCGCAGGGTCAGATGATCGCCCTTCTCTCCGTACGCCAACGCCACGAGGCGGAGACCGCGAGGTTTGCAGCTCGAGCAGATGCCGCGGAGGCACTGGCTCGGGAGCGGGCAGCGGAAGTCGAAGCCCTTCGTCTCCAAGCGGCGAGGGCCGAAACGCTTGAGGCCCAAGTGGCGGAGATGGGCCCCCTCAAGGCCCGTGTTGCGGAATTGGAAGGGCTCCGGGCTCAGGCTGCCTGGGCCGACGAGCTGGAGGCGGAAGTTGCTGCCCTCCGAGTCCGGGCTGCCGAAGCGGAGGTGCTTCGATCTCGGGTTGCGGAAGCAAAGCGACTCGAAGGGGAGGTTTCCTCTCTTCGAGCTCGGGTCTTGGAGGCAGGTAGGCTTCGGGAGGAGGCGGCGGCCAGCGCGGAGTCCCTCCGGGTACGAGTGGCCCAGATGGAGCGGACTGAGGCAGAACTCACCACTCGGAACGGGGAGATGACCGAGGCCCTTGCTGAGGCAGGGAAAACGGCGGCCGATACCGCGGTGTCTCTCCAGAAGGTGCTGGCGCGCTACGGCACCGGGTGCGGCGCGTTCGACATCGCCCGGGAGTCCTTGCTTCGCCGAGTGAAGTTCATTCAGTCCACCGTCCGGCAGATACACTTGACCGTAATGCAGTACGGCGAAGTGTCTGCTCGGGTGGCCGCTTACGGAATCCTCCGCCATCTCGAGGTGTCCGGCCTTCCCCTTCCTTCGCCTTCGAGCCCGCACCCGGTCGTCTTCGTGGGAGATCACCTTCGAACGCCGAGCGTCGCGCTGAATCGATCTTGGCGAGCGCTCAAGGTGGTCTGGGAGACCGAGGGTCCCGAGGCGATCAAAGCTTGGCTGGAGGAGGCGCTCCGTGGCCGCGGTCCTCCGGATCCTTCGAAGCCTTCGGCCTCGGCTCGCCAGCCGGACCCGAAGGTGTAACCTCTTTGCGACCTTCCACTGCGTTAACTTGTAATAGCTTAGGAACTTAATCGCATATTAATAAAGAGTACCTCTTGGGGTTTATCTAGGGTGTCCGCGATTGCGAACGTGATATCGAAGTGCTTGATTTTGACAACGCTCTTCGACATCAATGGGCCATCTTTGAGGTCTTGAAGGCGAACCGGCCTGCACGCTTCGTCCTCCCTCGTAGCGGCGATGGGCGCGTGGATCCTGACATCCTTCGCGGGTTCTGGGCTTCGTTAAGGAAGAAGAGGCGGGATCCCGCTCTTCGTCTTCGTCTCCGGAACCGGTGGATTGGTCCGACACGGAGGCCAGCTTAGACGAAGTGCCTTCTGGGGGGGATAACCTGCGCAGCTGGGCTCAGCTTCAGGAGGACCAGAGGGCCTTTCGCGCCCGGAAGAAGGAGGAGGAACGGAAGAAAAGGAAGGAAAGGTCCGCGCGAAGCGTGCCTGGGCATATGCCCGAAACGCGCTCCGGCGCTGGTGACCCCTCCGGCCGAGGGGGCCTTCGTTTCTTGCTTGGCTTGGATGAAAATTTCTCTTGACTCTTCTTTTCCGTCTTTGATTTGTAATAAACATTGTACGCCCTTCGTGCTTCCGATATGTGCTGTCGAAGCCTTTCACCTTGCTCCTTCCCTTCCCCCCTTAGCGGGTAGTCGGTTGGCCGGCTGGGCGCTAACCAGCTAGGAGGAAGGCGCGTTGAATGTATCCTACGTACGGGGGCGCCATGCTTCAGACGGGATCTAGGAGTCCGAGTGCGAGGGAATGTCGAGCCGGAGCCCGGGACCCACTAGCGAGGGTGCATCGAGCCTGAGCTCGGGACCCGATAGTGAGGGTGCGTCGAGCCGGAGCTCGGAACCCGATAGCGAGGGTGCGTCGAGCCGGAGCTCGGAACCCGATAGCGAGGGTGCGTCGAGCCGGAGCTCGGAACCCGATAGCGAGGGTGCGTCGAGCCGGGGCTCGGAACCCGATAGCGAGGGTGCGTCGAGCTGGAGCTCGGAACTCGATAGCGAGGGTGCGTCGAGCCGGGGCTCGGAACCCGATAGCGAGGGTGCGTCGAGCCAGAGCTCGGAACCCGATAGCGAGGGTGTGTCGAGCCGGAGCTCGGAACCCGATAGCGAGGGTGCGTCGAGTCGGAACTCGGAACCCGATTGCTTTGGTGAAGCGAAATTCTTAGAGTCATTGCGCATTTCGTGCTGGGCGAGAATATTGGTGTGGTGATTTTATTACATAATTAGGATACAAAATCAGGCGCCATCGGCCGTTAGCGGAATACAGTGACGACTCTATGGAAAGTAGCGCTTCAGGTGCTCCGCATGCCAAGTATGCTTCAGCTGTTCGCCTTTGAGGGTGGCGAGCCGGCAGGATCCCGGTCGCCCAGACCTTGTGATAATGTACGGTCCTTCCCATTTGTTGCCCAGCTTGGTGGGAGCGATCACCGCGCGAAGGACGAGGTGCCCGGGTTGGAACTCGTTGCGCTTGACCTTGGGGTCGTACCAAGCTTTGGTCTCTTTCTGATACTTGGATAGGTTGGCGACGGCCCGGAGCCTCGTCTCCTCGGCCAGGTCGAGGGAGATGGTGCGCTCGTCATCGTCCTCGGGTGTTGTGACACGCAACGAACCGGCTCGGAGCTCCGTTGGGGTCATTGCTTCGTCGCCGAACAAGAGGCGGAATGGAGTGAAGCCGGTGGCTCGAGAAGTGGTTGTCCGGATGGACCACAAGATCTTCGGCAGCTCGTCGGGCCATAACCCTTTGGCTAAGCCGACGATGCGTTTATTGAGACCCGAAAGGATGTGCCCATTAGCTCGCTCCACGGCTCCGTTAGACTGGGGATGCCGCACGACGACGAAGCAGAGCTGGACTCCCAATTCATCGCAGAATGCCCGGAAGGGTCCGGCGTCGAACTGTGTTCCGTTGTCCAATGTGAGCCGCTTGGGCACTCCGAAACGGCACACAATATTCTGCCAGAAGAATTTCTGGACGCTTCGGGATGTGATGGAGGTTAACGGCTCCGCTTCGACCCACTTGGAGAAATATTCGACGGCGACAACAGCGAAGCGCAGGTTTCCCTTCGCTCTGGGGAGTGGCCCGATGAGGTCCATGCCCCAGCGGGCCAGAGGCCATACCGGAGGGATGGGTAGCAGGCTGGCCGGAGGTCGGTGACTGCGCCGCCCCATCCACTGACAACCCTGGCAGGTGCGGACGAGTTCTTCGGCGTCGGCTACGACGGTGGGCCAGTATATGCCTTGGCGGAGAGCCTTTCCTGCGAGAGCCCGTGGTGCCAGGTGGCTCCTGCACAGCCCGCCGTGGATTTCTCGGAGCATGGCAACTCCGTCCGAGTGTGAGATGCAGCGGAGTAGCGGGGTGCATACTCCGGACTTGTATAGAATGCCATGGATAACCTGAAATGACCTCGCACGGAGCTGCAGGCGAGCTTGGTCTGGGCTGGGATGGTCATCTTCGTTACCTGCGAGCGCGCGCAGGATGGGCTCCCGCCAATCAGCGTCAGCCGTACACAGGACTGGGGCCGGCTGAGGTTGCGGTGGGGGCTCGTCCGAGGAGGTAGAGGCGGATGCCTCGCTGCGAGGGAGCGCCGAAGGTTGGGTGAGCTCCTCGAAAAAAGCCCCTGGCGGCAAGGCTTGAGCCCCTGCCCCGGCCTTGGCGAGGGCCTCGACTTGGCCGTTCTCGCCTCGCGGAATGTTTTGGACGGATATACCCTTGAAGGCTGCTTCGAACTTGCGGATGGAGTCGAGGTAGGAGGCGAGGTCGGGGTGCTTAGCCCGGAAACTCTTGTCGATGTGCTCGGCGATGACTTGAGAATCGTCTTGATGACCACACGCGCGACTCCCAGCGCGTGCGCCTTGCGGAGCCCCAAGAGGACTCCTTCGTACTCGGCGATATTGTTTGTGGCCTTGAAGTTCAGCCGAGCAGAATACAGGGCCTGCTAGCCGGATGGGGAGACAATGACTGCTCCGGCCCCAGCCCTCGAGGCCTGGTAAGCACCGTCTGAAAAGACGGTCCAAACCCCTTCGCTTGCTTCGGCGCCCGCGGGTTCGCGGGCCATCGTCCACTCTGCGATGAAGTCGGCGAGGATTTGGGACTTGATGGCTGTCCGGGCGACGAAAGATATCCCGAACGGGGCTAATTCCACCGCCCACTTTCCAATGCGGCCGGTGGCGTCCTTGTTCCGGAACATGTCGCCTAGCGGGTATGCAGTCGGGATGACGATGTCGTGAGCCAAGAAGTAGTGCCGGAGCTTCCGGGAGGCCATGACGAGGGCGTAGGCCACCTTTTCAAGCTCGAAGTACCTAGCCTTGGCTCCGGCGAGGACTTCGGAAACGAAGTAGACAGGGCGTTGGATTAGCTTCCCGCCGAGCTCCTCCTCTTGAACTAAAGCCGCACTCGCTGCGGTGCCGGAGGCGGTGAGGTAGACCAATAAAGGGCTATCAGCCTGGGGTGTGGCGAGGGCCACGAGGCCGGAGAGATATTCCTTGATTTGCCGGAAGCAGTCCTGACATTCGGGGGTCCACTCGAAATGCTTAGAACTTCGGAGCGCCTTGAAGATGGGCATGCTGCGCTCTGCTGATTTTGCCAGAAAACGCCCGAGGGCCGCCAACCGCCCGACCAGCTTTTGCGCTTGCTTCAAATTCTGAGGTGGGCCATGTTTTGTAGCGCCTGAACTTGTGTTGGACTGGCTTCGATGCCCCGGCTGGAAACGAGGTACCCAAGCAGCTTCCCTGCGCGTGCTCCGAAGACGCATTTGTCCGGATTGAGCCAGATCCCACATCGCCGGAGGCTGTCGAAGGTCTCGGCTATGTCTGATCCGTGGTGGCTCTTGGTGGCACTTTTGATGACGATATCGTCCATGTATGCTTCCACATTGCATCCTAGCTGATGACCCAGGGCTTTGGAGATTAGCCTGGAGAAGGTTGCCCCGGTGTTGCGAAGGCCGAAGGGCATCTGAAGGTAGCAGAATACTCCGGTGTTGCGAATCGGTACGACGTGGACACACCAGATTGAGTCAACATTTTTAAATAGCGATCTACGGTCCAGATCACATGGTACTGCTTTGACCGGATCCGAGGGCCCAGATTAAATCCCGAAGGGATTTAATCGTAGCCCTCCGATTGCGATCGGACGGCCACGATGCGATCCGACACGGCACAGGCGTAAGGGGGCGCGTACCCCCCTTCGTCTCCGGCTCCGGTGGGTTCGGGCGCGGCGGCGGCGAGCGCCTATGGGCCTAGCTATCGACAGAAATCTAATGGGGTGAGGATGGCAGTCACGACGGTACCTTCGGCGGCGGCGACGAGCGGTGGACAACGACCGGCGACGAGGGTAGACGAAGGAGGTCTTCGGGAGCTGTCGGTGATGGCGATCTGGCGGGTTCCACGGCCAACCGAGGGGGGACCGAGGATGGGTGGGCTCCGACGGTCACGATGGTGGTGACGGCTAGGACGGAGGGGGCCGGAGTCGACGGCGAGCGGCGGCCGGAGTTGAAGCAGGAGAGGAGACCGAAGAAAGGAGCAGGGCGCTCTGGATTGCTTCGGTTCGGGCTACAGTGGTGTGGCGGAGTGCGGTGCTCGGGTAGGGTTTAAATAGGGGGCTCGCCGGCATAAGGATGGAAGGAAATCGAGGGTTTCCAAGAACTCCGGCGAGGGTTTCCTTTAGCTCGGCTAACTTCCATATTCGTGAAAACGCGTCGGTTATAGACGAAAGGGGGTCGCGGCGATGCAAGGAAGGGAGTCCGGGCCGATCGGGCGAAATCGGGAGGCCGGCGGCGGGATTCGGAAGGGGATCTCGCCGGAAAGGAAAGGGGGGATTCCATCAGAGAAGATGGATCCGACAGGTAGCCCCCACCTGTCGGCGGGTGAGTGAAACAGGAAAGCTAGACAAGCGGGCCCCGTCGGTCAGAGAGAAGTGGAAGAAGGAGGGTGACTGCCAGGTGGGACCCAAGCGTGCGCAGGCGTGAGAGGAGAGAGGGGGAGTGCGCCGACAGGCGGGTCCCACTTGTCAGTGACACGCAGTTGGACTGGGCCGGGCTTGGGGTACTTTGAGGGTTGAGGCCCATTTAGAATATAAATTGTTTTCTGATTTAAAATAAATCCAGAAATTCATATATTTGTTTAAGGATTGAAGCACTGTTGATAAAAATTTGTAAAAATTCCTAAAATTATATTTTGGTCTCTAGTTTATCCCATAAAATTTTCAAGTTCAAATTTTGAATATTTTTCCTTGTTTGGCTTAAATAGTGCTCTTTTAGGATTTTCTGTAATAGTAAAATTCAGAAATTTCTTTAATAACATATTTCTTTTATTTTATTTCTTTTTAAATCTTGGGGTTTTACACGAACCCTCCACACGTCGAGTTTGGGATGCAATGGTCGAACCCTTCATACAACGAGCTCGGACCCCAATGGCCGGACTCAACTCCGCTCTGGACAAACCCTCCAGCGGGAGGCTTCGGCCCACAATGGCCGAACATACCTCCGGTCTGACAGGACCCTTTGCTAATATGGTCCAAAATACCATCGACATGGCCAAACCCCCCTCCGGGTAATGGGTTCGACTCACAATGGGCGAAGCCACTGGAGCCTCCGATGCCTCCGCCATATAATTGGGTAGGGACCCCGTGGGCTCCGTACACCTCGCCCCCCGAGTACCCTTCGCATAATAACATTATCCCTTGTTTTCCTTCGGAGTATTATAACTGGCAAGGACAAACAGACACAGCGAAGGGAGACATCGTCCATAGGCTATCCGTAGTACCTCTGAATCGACTCATCGACTCACACGGGATGGAGTCAAGGGAGATGGACGTGAAGAGGCGAAGGAGAGGGAGTTCGAAGCCATCACAGTCAAAGTAAGGTCTCAGGAAGTCCCAATCCCGAAGGCCCCCTCGCCGAAGTCCGACGGAGGTAAGTCCCCTGATCCAGCCGAGGCCAGCGCCGGAGCCCGGTCTGATCAGCCGAACGAGGCCGGTTCGACTGATAGGGTCCGCAACGAATTATCCTCCGATTGTGAAACACGCGAGGCCGACCTAGGTGGTACCCCTTCGGCCAAAAATCACAGAAACATAACGGTGGCGCCTAGTACCAAGCCAAAACCACCTTGGGCACCTCCAGGCATGTCCAAATCACAAAAAGGCATATACATCGTCTACGGGCACAAGAAATAAGCGAGAAAAAAGGCCAAGGATGAAAGATACGCTATCTTTGAGGATATCCGCCCTCGGCCAGCTATAAGACAGGTATGGAGGATCAAGACGGTTGAGATAACCAACCCGACTCCAAATCTGAGTGACGACGATGACATGCTCGACGACGACTACACGCATGTCTCTAAGGGACCCACACCTTAGACGATGGACATCAATGTTGACATGTTGCCTGCTGAGTTCTCCTTGCCACAAGGCGAGGCCGAGGTCGCTCAGTTGAACCTCGTCCCACACAATGCTATTTTGGATAAACCCGAGGATACGACCCGCCACCTAAAACCTCTCTACGTCAGGGGTATGGAGTTAACAGTAGGTAACAAAACGTTGCCAACAACATTCTTCATCGTTGACGTGCAAGGTAACTACAACGTACTGCTCAGGCGTGACTGGATTCACATGAATTGTTGTATCCCTTCCACTTTGTACCAATGCCTAATACAGTGGGATGGCGATGACGTAGAAGTCATACCAGCGGACACTTTGGCCCAGGTAGCATTGGCCGATGTATCCATCGACGCCATCCACAACAAAGTAGAGTGTCTATCAGGTAGGGACCTTTCGGATTACGACTTCGTTAGCATATTCGGAGGACATTTCATACCAGTGTCTATATAGCTGGCTGGTGTAGCATGACTATTTCTAAATTAGTAGTCATGTCTAGTGAAAATAATCTTGATTGGCTAAAGTCGCGCGTAGAGCAATATCGATCTTCTAAAGACGGTATTGCCGAGGCCATTGAATACTTTAGCAAAGTAGAAAAGTTAATACAAGGTTTTGCGTCGGCCGATCCCTTAGAGGAAGTCGATATAGGAAATGGTAGCATTCCAAGGCCGACCTTTGTAAACAAAATTTGCAGGCTAGTGAGAAGGCCGAAGTAATAAAATTGCTTCAGACGTACGTTGATTGTTTCGCATGAGAGTATAGCGAGATTCCTGGATTAAGCCGCGAGCTCGTGGAGCATCGGCTACCTATTAAACCTAGGTTTAGGCCTTATAAATAGCCCCCTCGTCGCTTTAATTCGGCCGTGTATGACCGAGTTAAAGAAGAGGTAGAATGGCTACTCAAGGCTGAGTTTATTAGGCCATGCAGGTATGTCGAATGAGTCGCTAATATTGTGCCTGTAGAGAAGAAAGGGAGCAGCAAAATACGAGTTTGTATTGATTTCAGGGATCTGAACAAGGCCACTCCAAAAGACGAGTATCACATGCCGATAGCCGACATGTTGATCAATGATGCCTCATGACACAATGTACTAAGTTTTCTTGATGGTAACGCTAGTTATAATCAAAATTTTATGGTCGAAGAGGACGTCTACAAGACAACCTTTTGATGCCCTAGTTTTGTCGGCTTGTTTGAGTGTGTTGTTATGACTTTTGGTTTAAAGAATGCCGGCGCTACATATCAATGTGCTATGAACTTGATCTTTCATGACTTGCTAGGAGTTATGGTAGAAGTATACATAGATGATGTTGTGGTCAAATCGGACGATATGGGAAACCACCTAGCCGATTTGAGAGTTGCTTTTGATAGGATGCGTCAGTATGGATTAAAAATGAACCCGCTCAAATGTGCTTTTGGCGTGTCGGCAGGCAAGTTCTTAGGATTCATGATACATGGAATAGGTATTGAAATTGATCCTAAGAGGCTTGAAAAGATTAGAAACTTTGCATAGCCGACATGCAAAAGAGATGTGCAAAAGTTGCTAGGCAAGATGAATTATTTGCGTCGCTTTATATCTAACTTGTCTGGCAAGATCGATGGTTTTGTCCCTATATTTCGGCTAAAGAATGAAGTCGAGTTCACTTGGGGGCAAGTCAGCAAAGCGCCTTTGAAAAGATTAAAGAGTGCTTATCATCACCGCCTGTGGTGAGAGCACCGAAGGCCGGAATTCTGTTTCGGCTATACATCATTGCAGAAGATAGTGTAATAGGAGCCGTGCTAACTCAGGAGGTGGAGGGGAAAGAGTACATCATCACATTCTTGAGCCACCGCCTACTGGACGCTGAAACCGGGTACATGTTTGTGGAGCGTATGTGTTTATCACTTTATTACGCATGTACCAAATTACATCACTATCTTCTTCATAGCACATGTATTGTCGCTTGCCAAACCAATGTCATAAAATACATGTTGCAAAAGCCGATTATAAGTGGAAGAATCGGAAAGTGGGCTTACGCTTTAATTAAATACGATTTGGCTTATGAACCATTAAGAGCTATGAAAGGCCAAGTTGTCGCTAATTTTATAGTTGATCACCACGTAGATGTCAATTGGAGTAATGATATTGCTTTGGTTGAGGTAGTACCATGGGAACTTTATTTTGATGGTTCAGCTTGTAAGAATAGCCAAGGTATCGGGGTATTTGTCATATCACCTAGTGGCATGCACTTTGAGACCTTGGCCCGTCTAGAATTTCCTTCTACTAATAACCAAGCTGAATACGAAGCTTTATTGCTAGGACTTGAATTACTAGAATCCATAGGTGCCAAACATGTTCATGCGCATGGTGATTCTCTGTTAGTAGTACAACAAGTAGCTAAAAGTTCCCAATGTTTTAATGGCTTGCTAAATAGTTACTTGGACAAATGTCTAGACACACTAGCTACTTTTGATGACTTCAAAATTTCTCACGTATCAAGAGAAGCCAATTCAGTTGCAAATGATTTGGCTTAGCAAGCGTCTGGCTATCAAGTCAAGAGAGGAAGATTTTTTGTACAAGAAAAGCCAGTGATTGGCCTCACTGCTGAAGCCAGAAATTTCGGGCAGATGCGAGGTCCGCCGAACCCTCCGGGTCGGACCCCTCCAACCACCAGAGAGTGTTGCGCGCTGGGACCTTCGTGTCGGATCCCTTCATCCACCGAAGGGCCCTGCACGTTGGAGCCCTCATGCCGAGGCCTTCTAGACGACGGAGGCTCTCACAAGCTGGACCCCTCTGACAAAAGGCTCCGCTCTGATGGGCTCCACACGGCCAATCCAGCCAACCTTCGGTAGAAACAGGAGAAGCCCGGGGGGCACTCCGAAGTTAGCAATTTGGATATTACTCTAGCAAACCTTCCGGATGTCCATAAGGATGATTGGAGAATTCCAATCGTCCAGTATTTAAGAAATCCTAGTCAAAGGGTTGATCGGAAAGTTCGGCGACATGCGTTTAAGTTTGTGTTGCTAGATGATGTATTATATCGCCGAACTATTGATGGAGTGCTTTTAAGATGCTTAGATGCCGATTAGTCCAAAGTGGCTATGGGGGAAGTCCATGAAGGGCTTTGTGGCACTCATCAGTCGGCCTAGAAAATAAGTTGGATGCTCAAAAGAGCAGGTTTCTACTGGCCGACCATGACCGAGGATTGTTTTAAGTACTATAGAGGGTGTGAATCATGTCAAAGGTTTGATAATATTCAGTTAGCTCCTGTGTCGCTACTTAATCCTACTCCGAGACGCTCTCGCCAGATTTTTGTCTAACTGATGTCAAGTGTGAAAGCCTAAGTTCTGTTTCACCCGTGTAAAAGTAGTCATGGAACTTTTGTTCTAATTCAGCCCACGTTTGGATGGAGCTCGGTAGGAGTGCCGAAAACCAAGTGAAAGCGGTGCCAGATAGTGAGAGAGAAAATAGTCTAAGCTTTAAAGCGTCCGACCCACAAGCTTCTCCACACTGTGCTAAAAATTGACTAACATGTTCTAGTGTGGTTTTGTTACCCTCACCATCAAACTTGGTGAACTCAGGGACTCTATAGCCGCGAGGGTAAGGTATTGTATCAAAATGATTAGGGTACGACTTCCGGTAAACCCTAGCTCGACCCCTTGGTATGAAGACGATGCAGTTGACACGACAACATGCCCCCGCACTTGGGTCAGTTCGACGATACAAAAGTGTGTGGATACTTAGGGACGAGCCTAAGCGTAACACAACACTGACATCGCGTTCTGACTACCCTTAGCCATGGTAAGGGGGTGGAGTCGCCAGGTAATTAGATCACACAGAAATAATCCAATTAGCCGAAAGAAATATATTAAACAAAACAAATCAGGAACCAGGCGGAGCCTGACTATTCGAAGTATAGTGCGAAGGGTGTTGCCGAAGGGTACCTTCGGCGTCTGGTGCAAAGTATCCCGCCGAAGGGTACCTTCGGCGTTCGGACCGATCTAGCCAAAGATGAACTCCGAACGGATCTGGACGTGACAATCACCTCCGAATAGCGGGGGTTCGGTGCGATATCTCCGATACAGTAAGATACATAATAATGACTTAGACGCAACGCGCAAGCGTGACTTCGTCCGGAGCGGAGTATGAGCGTGGCGATGCCTGTCGTGACGAAGTCTATTGGCGAAGCGTGTCAGCGCATGGTCGAAGCAGGCATCTTACCGAAGGGTGTTCTGGCAACCTCCGAAACCAATCTCTCCAACTCCGAACACGTCCAGCGAAGAAGCTCCGAACCTAGAAACTTGCAACAGAGAGGATTCGAATTACCAATTCGGCCTGAGGACCGAATTCTACTAAGTATTGCACTAGGGGGCAAAGGTAGCAATTTGTTACGCAGATTAGCGGATACTTGACAGGCGAAGTAACAAGGCGATAGCAATCTATTACGTAGATTAACGGATACTTCACAAGCGAAGTAACAAGGATTACCACTGTTCCAAAGTGGTCGTCGGAGGGCTTCCAGGCAAAACCCACGAAGAGTACAGAAAAGTAAAGATAAAGTAAATACAATTCAAAGCTAGGGCTTTGTGGTTTATTTTGTTGGGGGCTCTGAACCGGCTTCTCCCCTATATTATATGGGCTAGACTTCTAATCTCTAAATCTAATCTGCTATGACTCCAGCTAACTCACACGTAGAGATAAACACTTAGCCATAATCGGATCCAATTCTATCTCTACCCGAAGTGGGCCTTTGGCCAGGCCCGTCGAAGCTTGCTCCTCGGGCCAAAGCTTTGGCGGAGTCGGCCTCCGAAGGCCTCCGGGTTGAAGGTTGTGGGCTGGTTGCAAGCTTCTAAAGCCCGTAGCCTAGTGGTCCTTTTGGCCCTGTAGGGATTCGACCTAACCCGAGACATGTGCATTTTCGACCCAAATTACCAAAATTGATATTTTGACAATCTTAACCATTAATGACATTTTTTGCTATCAACACATGCCCCCTACCTCTTAGTGAACTTAGTAAACTAAAAGCACAACGGGATCAAGACGATACCTTCCATATCGACCTTTCAACATCTTTTAAGTTGTTTGCCACACACTTGGGAAATACCTTTTCAAGTATCTACCATTCAAAGCTCTTCGAAACCACTCTCCTTGTAGAGATTCTAACACATATGCATTGCCAGGAGCGATTTCGGCTATTTTGAAAGGTCCTTCCCAACTAGGTGACCATTCACCAAATTTGGGACTCTTAGTGCTTAATGGTAAAATCGTCTTCCAAACCAAGTCACCCACTTGAAATGATTTTGGTTTAACCTTCTTATTATAGGCTTTAGCTACTCTCCTCTTGTCTATTTCTATAGCTTCTAAAGCCATCAATCTCTTATCGGTCACTTCTTCTAGATTGTCTTTCAAAAGAGTTTCATACTCGTCGACCGATAAGCCATCTTGCTTTAACACTCTTAGAGAGCCAAGATCTACTTCTATAGGTAGAACGACTTCTTGTCCATATACCAACTCATATGGACTAACTTTGGTAGCACCGTGCTTTGCAATTCTACAAGCCCATAGCGCCTCGGAGAGCACTTCATGCCACCTTTTAGGGAACTCTTCAAGTTTCTTCTTAATGAGTTTAATCATTGTTTTATTACTAGACTCGGCCTGACCATTGGCCTGAGCATAGTAGGGCGAAGCGTTTATCAACTTAATACCATAATATTCGGCAAAGTCTCTCACTTCTTTAGAAACAAATGAACTACCTTGATCTGTAGTGAGAGTTTGGGGAATACCGAATCTAGGTATGATGTGCTTCAAGGTAAAGTCAAGTACCTCGTTGTGATTCATGTTCTTGAGAGGCACAGCCTCGGTCCACTTGGTGAAGTAATCTGTCGCCATCAACACGAACCTATGCCCTTTTGAGGAAGGAGGGTGAATCTGGCCGATGAAGTATAAACCCCAACCTCGGAATGGCCATGGCTTGACAATATGGTTAAGTAATGAAGTAGAAGCTAATTGAATATTGCCAAACCTCTGACATGCTTCACACCCTCTGTAATACTTAAAACAATCATCCATCATAGTCGGCTAGTAGAAACCCGCTCTTTTGAGCATCCAACTCATTTTATGGGCCGATTGATGAGTGCCACAAAGTCCTTCATGGACTTCTCTCGTAGCCACCTGGGATCGTTCGTGGTCTAGACACTTTAATAGTACTCCGTCAGTGGTTCGGCAATACAGTGTGTCGTCTAGCAACACAAATTTAAATGCTTGTCATCGAACTTTCCGATCAACCCTTTGGCTAGAGTCTCTCAAATACTGGACGATTGGAGTTCTCCAATCGCCCGTATAGACTTCTAAGGGTTTCACTAGCTCACTCCCTAAAAAAATATCTAGGCTACTCATTTCGGGGTGCCCCCCGAGCCCTTCCTGCTTCTGCCGAAGCCTAACTGGACTGGCCACGCAGAGCGCATCAGGCCGAAGCCCCCTGCCGGAGGGTCCGGGCTCCCGGAAGCCTTCACTGTCCCAAGGACTTAGGTTCGTGGCCTCTGAATGCCAGACTCTTCGGTGGACGGAGTACTCTGGTCTCGGGACCTCGGTGTGTGGTAGTCTCCGGTAGCTGGAGGGGTACGACCCGGAGGGTGTGCCTATCCGAAGTCATTGGCTTCAGCAATGAGACCAAACATTGGCTTCTCCCGTACAGAAAATTTTCCTCTCTTGACTTGGTAACCAGATTCTTGCTGAGCCAAATCATTGGCAACTGAATTGACCTCTCTTGACACATGAGAAAATTTGAAGTCATCAAAAGTAGCGACTATGTCCAGGCACTTATCCAAGTAGCTGTTTAGCAAGCCGTTAAAACATTGAGCACTCTTAGCCACTTGTTGCACCACTAACAGGGAATCACCATGCGCATGAACATGTTTAACACCCATGGATTCTAACAATTCAAGCCCTAGCAGTAAAGCCTCGTATTCATCTTGGTTGTTGGTAGAGGGAAATCCTAAGCGAGCCAAGGTTTCAAAGTGTGCTCCGCTAGGTGATATGAGGACCACTCCAATACCTCAGCCATTTTTGCAAGCTAAACCATCAAAGTAAAGTTTCCACGACATTGCCTCAATCAAAGCAATATTGTCGCTCCAACTGACGTCTTTGTGGTGATCAACTATAAAGTTAGCTATGATCTGGCCTTTCATAGCTCTTAGGGGTTCATAGGCCAAATCATATTCAATCAAAGCGTAAGACCACTTTCTGATTCTTCCACTTAGAATCGGCATTTGCAACATGTGTTTTATAACATCGGTCTGGCAAACGACAACACATGTAGTAGGGTGAAGATAATGGCACAATTTGGTACACGCATAGTAAAGTGATAAACATAAACGCTCCACAAACGCGTACTTGGTCTCGGCGTCCAGCAGGCGGCGGCTCAAGAACGTGATGATGTACTCTTTTCCTTCTACCTCCTGGGTTAGAACGGCCCCGATCACGCTAACTTCAGCAGCGATGTATAGCCTAAACGGAATCCCGACTTTGGGTGCTCTCACCACGGGCAGCGATGATAAGCACTCTTTGATTTTCTCAAAGGTGCTTTGCTAGCTTGCCCCCAAGTAAACTCGGCCTCGTTCTTTAGCCGAAGTATGGGACAAAGGCATCAATCTTGCTAGACAAGTTAGATATAAAGCGACACAAATAATTCATCTTGCGTAACAACTTTTGCACATCTTTTTTTCATGTCGGCGCCGTAACGTTTCTAATTTTCTCAATCCTCTTAGGATTAATCTATATGCCTCTTTCATGAATCATGAAACCTAAGAACTTACCCGCCGACACGCCAAAAGCACATTTGAGTGGGTTCATTTTTAATCCATACTGCTGCATCCTATTGAAATCAACATTCAAATCGGCTAAATGGTTTCCCATAGCGTCCGATTTGACTACAACATCATCAATGTAAACTTCTAACATAACTCCTAGCAAGTCATGAAAGATCAAGTTCATAGCACGCTGATATGTGGCGCCAGCATTCTTCAAACCAAAAGTCATAACGACCCACTCGAATAAACCGACAAAACCAGGGCATCGAAAGGCTGTCTTGTAGACGTCCTCTTCGGCCATAAAGATTTGATTATAACTAGCATTGCCATCAAGAAAACTTAGTACCTTGTGTCCTAAAGCATCGTTGATTAGCATGTCGGCTATCGGCATCGGATACTCGTCTTTCGGAGTGGCCTTGTTCAGATCCCTGAAATCAATACATACTCGTATCTTGCCACTCCCTTTCTTCTCTATAGGCACAATGTTAATGACCCATTCTGCATACCTGCATGGCCTAATAAATTCAGCTTTGAGCCGTCGCTCTACCTCTTCTTTAACTTGGTCATAGATGACCGAATTAAAGCGACGAGGAGCCTGTTTATAAGGCCTAAATTCGGACTTGATAGGTAGCCGATGCTCCACGAGCTCGCGGATTAGTCCCGGCATCTCGCTATACTCCCATGCGAAACAATTGACATACGACCGAAGAAACTTTATTACTTCGGCCTTTTCATCAGGTTGTAAATGTTGGTTTACAAAAGTCGGCCTCGGGATGCTACCATAATCTATGTCAACTTCTTCTAAGGGATCGGCCGACGCAAAACCTTGCCCTAATTTTTCTACTTCGCTAAAGTCCTCGATGGCTTCGGCGATACCATCTTTAGTAGACCGATACTGCTCTACACGAGACTTTAGCCAATCTAGATTACTCTTGCTAGACATGACTATTAATATAAAAATAGTCGTGCTACACTAGCCAGCTTTACAGACACTAGTACAAAACATCCTCCGGACACGCTAACAAAATCGTAATCCGAAAGATCTCTACTTGATAGGCACTCTACCTTGTTGTGAATGGCGTCAACTGACACATCGACCAATGCCACTTGGGCCGATGTGTCCGCAGGAATAACTTCTACTTCATCGCCGTCCCACTGAATTAGGGACTGGTGCAGAGTAGAAGGAATGCTGCAGTTCGCGTGAATCTAGTCGCGCCCGAGTAGCACACTATAGTTACCTTGTACATCAACGACGAAGAATGCTATTGGAAACATCTTGTTTCCTACTTTCAACTCCATGGAGAGAACACCCTTGGCCTCGGAACTCTCGCCGTTGAAGCCGTTGAGCATCAAGTTGGTCTTCTTCAGATCATCCTCGTCCCTGCCAAGCTTCTTCAACAGCGAGTAAGGCATTAGGTTAACAGTGGCGCCATCGTCGACAACCATCTATGAAATCGACTTTCCGTCAATGTGACCCCTGACGCAGAGAGGCTTTAGATGGCGATCCGAGTACTCGGGTTTCTCAAAGATAGCATTGCGTGGGGCGAGGTTCAACTAAGCGACCTCGGCCTCGTCCTGCAGCATGGCAAACCCGGCGGGTAGCATGACGACATTGATGTCCATCGCCTGGGGTACGAGCCCCTCAGATACGGGCGAGTAGTCATCGTCGAGCATGTCGTCATCATCGCTCGGACTAGGAGCCGGGATGGTTATCTCAACCGGCTTCATTCTCCATACCTGTCTCGTTGTCGGCCGCGGGCGAATATCTTCAAAAATAGCATCCCGCTCGTTCTCGGCCTTCTTATCACGCATCTCCTATGCTCGTAGTCATTGTAGGCGCCTCTTATGTGATTTGGACATGCCTGGCGGAGCCCAAGATGGTTGCGTCTTGGTGCCAGGTGCCACTGCCTGGTTCTTGTTAACTCTGTCCGAAGTGATACTACCCCCTCGGCCTCGCGCACTCTGTATTCGGAGGAGCCTTCATTGCGGACCCCGACAATCAGACCGGTCTCGTTTGGCTGATCGAACCAGGCTTCGGCGCGGGCTTCCGTCTCAGAAGGGGACTCACCTCCATCAGACTTCGTCGAAGGGGCCTTCGGGATTGGGACTTCCTAAGATCCTACTCTGACTGTGATAGCTTCGGACTCACTGTCCTTGGCCTCTTCGCACCCGTACTCTTCGACTTCGCTCTGCACGAGCCGATTTGGCGGTACCACGGATAGCCTGTGGACGATGCCTTCCTCCGCTGCGTCTGTTTGTCCCTGCCATTCATAACACTCCGAAGAAAAGCAAGGTATAGTGTTAAGTTGTGGAGGGTACTCCGGTTGTGATACATATGGAGCCCACAGAGTCCTCGCCCAGTTGTACGGTGGAGGCATCGGCGGCTCCAGTGGCTTCGCCCACTGTGGGCCGAACCCGTTAGCCGGGGGTGGTTTGGCAGAGTCAACGGTGTCTCGGACCATATTAGCGAGGGGTCCTGCCAGGCCGGAGGTACGTTCGGTCAGTGTGGGCCGAATCCTCCCCTCGAAGGGTTCGTCCAGAGTGGTGTGGGGTTTGGCCATTGGAGGCCGAACTCGATCCGCATGTGGTCTAGACACTGAGGTCCAAAACTACCATATGGGGGGTTCGACCATTGAGGTCCAAAGCCATTGTACGGAGTATTAGGCCAAGGTGGCCCAAAGTCCCCGTGCGGAGGGTTCGGCCATTGTGGTCCGAATCCATCATGAGGAGGGCTCAACCACTGTGGTCCGAAGCCACCCTCCGAATGCCTTGGGCCCTTCGGCTGACTTAGTTTCTTAGCGCGGGGGCCTGCTTCCTTGGCTTTTCTTTGGTGCTTATTTTACAGCATCTTATATGTTACCTTCAGCTTCTTGCGAGCCTTAGCCGAAGGGGTGCTAATGTTTTGCTTCCACACTCCCACCTCGGGGTTCTTAGGTATGAGTATATGTGTGTGCGGCTCTCCAACAATTACCGCCTTCTCTTTAGTAGACTCGGCCTGTTCTGGCCGAATCAATACCTTCTTCTCGCCGAGGTTGACGGTGTTAACGGGGAAATGATCTTTGTCCAGCTTCATCTTTGGATTGTGGTCTATTTTCAATCGTCCTTCTTCTATGGCCGATTGAACCTGCCGTCAAAAAACATTGTAGTCGTTATGTTGGACCGGAAACGGCGACCAGAGGGGGGGTGAATGGGAGCTTTTAAAAAATCGGGCTAAAAACTTAGCCTTCGGTTCTGTTCTGTCTTCTGCGGAACAGGATTCGAACACTACCTTCGAAGGTCTGGTTCGGAGGTACTTCGACACCTTCGAACACAGGCTTCGGAGGAGCAACAGTTCGAAGCCAAGAAGACTTCGCTCCACTAACAACCCTCGAAAACCAACTCTGCTAAGTCAGTGCAGGCTCCGCACACAGGGTGCTTCGAGCAGGCTTCGCACTTCACCCTTCGCAAGAGTGGACAGCCCTCTGAGGACTTCGACCAAGTACTTGGCGACAGCAACTGGTGCTGGGCTTCGTACGCGAAGGTCTACACGCACACAAAACGGACTAAGCTAAGGGCTTCGACACAGGAAGCAAAACGGGATACAACCAGGGCTTCGCTAGTAAGCAGCGAGGTCTTGCCTCGTGTTACACAGAGCGACAGCACACTGAAAAACACACTTCGCGAGAAAAACACCCTTCGCCAAGACAGGCTTCGGTGAACTAAAAACTAGCGAGGTATGCAATGCGAGCTCAAGCAAAAGCACAAAGATGCAGGGCTTCGCCGCTTGAACAAGGAACACAAAATATATTGAACTCTGGATGAAAACCAGCGAGGTATGTGTACAGGAGCTCAACAGTAAAATGCTCAAAGTGTTAAATGTTACCTACCGAGCCCCCATATTTATAGCCCACGGCTTCATCCAAAGGAATTGACTACACTACCCCTAGGGTTTACATTCATTTTGTCTCTACAGAACTAAGGGGTACAAAAGGTAGTCCACCTTTATTCTGGAGGCTTCTCTGTCAGCTGCAGAGGGGATAGTGTCAGCCTTTTTCAGAACAGACAGTGTCAGCCTTTACAGTGTTGACTTCTGGAACCTCCCTTCGCACCGGAGGGTGCGGTAGCTTCGGCGAGAAGCCTGCAGCCTGTTGGCCTTCGCTCCGCCGAAGAAGTCCTTCGATACAGTGACGGTTTTGAGCCGAAGCCGTCAAAGCCCCTTGGGTCTTCGCACCAACACCTCCGGAGTGGACCACCACGGCTTCGCAGCTACTCCCAGCTCGAACTCCGTTCGTCCGTGTACCGAAGCCATGCAGGCCGAAGCACCACAAGTCAACCTCACTCCGGAGCTAGCCTCGCTCCGAAGTCCTTCACACTCCGAAGCCCCACCTTCGGAGTACCACCCTTCGAAGTCCCTCCTTCGTCCAAGGCCTCCGCATGAAGCATTCCATGAGCACTTCGTCGCAGTGTCTCACTCCGAGCACACTCCTCGACGAGCCTCACCCGGACCATGCCTTCGATGCGCCTCGACTTCTGAGACCTTCGTCGGGTAACCTTCGAGTGTCCCCCTCCGGAGCACACTTCGAACACCTTGCCTCCGCAGAGGACTTGATCCACCAACTCCGAAGTCACTCCATTCGGAGTACCTTCGAAGTGCCTCATGTCCGAGGACTTTGACTCGGAGCACCTTCAGCCGGAGCCACGCTCCGCACTCTCTGCCTTCACCTGGCACGCCTCGACCCGAGGACCGACCCGGACCACCTTCGCAGCCACCGTGACGGAGCTCCCCGCTCCCTTGGCATCAAGCCTCCCGCTTGACCCAGGTTCACCCGGCTCGAACCCTGTCCGTCGCCTCCGAAGTCCCTGCGCACCACAGACAAGCAGACAAGTGTATCCAGTACTCCGGAGACCTCTCCGGGTTAACAACCTCCGGTACACACTCCGGTGTACCACCCAAAGTACCGAAGCCTTCGGTACGAACCCAGTCATCGCGTACTGTCGGACCCCTCCGATAGCACACTCCGCTGCACAGCTGCAGCAAGCAAACACCTCCGAACACCCTTCGGAGAACCACCTCCGAAGCCCCTTCAGAGGTACCACCTCCGAAGCCCCTCCGGAGGTACCCTTCGAACAGAGGGTAAAATCCAGTCAATCACTCATCACAAAATACCGAAACCAACCCTTGGTTTCTCAATCTCCCCCTTGATGAGTGCATTGACAACCAAATCCAAGTTCAAGAAAATTTAAAAATTTCAGCACACAAGTGACCATAAAAACTCAGAAAAGAGCCAAAGCATGTCACTTGATAAAAGAATTTTTCTCCCCCTTTGTAAAAGAGTAAAAGCCCTTTTTGGCAAATCTCCCCTTGATAAGAACTCCCCCTGAGTTAAGCAAATTTTTCTTCCCCTTTATGTCAAAAATCTTTCCCCTTGCGAAATTATGCCCTCTTGCGGCAGAGAACATAGCAAATCTCTCCCCTTTGGCAATGCAAGCATCAAGGAGCATGTAAAAGATGCAAAGCTTCGAAATGAATAGAATTGCAAAGACATATAATGCAAAAATATGCCAACAGTAGCATCAATGATCATGTGCTCAGCTCAATTTAACATTCTATGAAACAAGATGCTGGCATGTGATTTTGTCATTTGTGAGATAAAAGCATCACCACTTAATTATAGCAGCTAGTCATGTGAAGGCAAGGACTGCGCAAAGCTAACAATTTCTACCCTAGACAGACAATTCTTGTTCAAAAGGAGCTTTGAAAGCAAACTTGATGAGCCATTAAATTTGTTGTTCTTTTCGTAATGCCAGGGGTTATTTGTTTGTCCACCTTATACTTTCCAATCAAGCCAAACCTAGGCATGAAAGCCATCTGAAGCTTAAGGCGGTGATTTTGGCATACACTACACTATCCCAGTTCAGACCAAAGTGCAATGGTAAGCAGTCTAGAATAGAGTAGTGCGACAAACAAACCCTCCTGGATCTTTTCATTTAAACCAGGCAAATCATGGATTTTTGATTTTGTTTCAGATGAATGAATTATTTTGATGAATATCCATGAAAAAAGAACACAATTTTCAAGTTGCAAATTTTAGCATCCAAGGAACAGTGTCTTGCTGTCAAGTAGATAAAAGATAGCGAAAAGCAGTCCAGCCTAAACAAGCTAGATGCAAGATTGTGCGGTGAGCAAGTTTTGATTTTAGAAAATAAAACAGCATGCACAACCAATGTTCCAGATATATTTCATAGAGCTGAGCAGACATGATTTGTTTGAATTAAAAGCAGGCATATAATAGCAAAAGATGTAAGTGCAATTCCACACATAATGAGCATATGCAAGTCAATTAAAATCAGCTCCCCCTCACAAAATGCCGTAGGGATGACAAATACCAAGTTCCCCACGCAAGTAAGCAAATCGAGAAGCATCGAGGGGTTTTGTAAAAATATCGGCAAGCTGGTGTTGGGTATCAACATATTGAAGTTCAATATCACCCTTCTCATTGTGATCTCTGAGAAAATGATACCGTACATCAATGTGTTTGGTTCTGGAGTGCTGAACCGGGTTGTTTGCAATACAAATAGCACTAGTGTTATCACAGAAAAGTGGAACACTCTTATAATCTAACCCGAAATCCCGCAAAGTGGAAACCATCCACAAAATCTGAGAGCAACAGCTAGCTGCAGCAACATATTCGGCCTCAGCCGTCGATTGTGCAACACTAGACTGTTTGCGGGAAGACCAGCAAACCAGAGACGTACCCAGAAAATGACAAGTACCAGAGGTACTCTTCCTATCAATTCTACACCCAGCAAAATCCGCATCTGAATAGCCTCTAAGACATAAAGATGAAGACGAAGAATACCATATGCCAAATTCAAGGGTGTGTTTGAGATACCTTAGGATGCGCTTTACCGCTTGGCGGTGCGAAGCTCGTGGTGAAGCCTGAAAACGAGCGCACAGACACACAGCAAAGTGTATGTCCGGCCTCGTGGCAGTCAAGTAGAGGAGGGAGCCGATCATGCTTCGGAACTCCTTCTGGTCTACGGCTTCTCCATCTTCGTCAGGGTCCAATGCTACAGATGTAGCCATTGGAGTGGCGAGGGGCTTCGCATCGGACATGTCAAACTTCTTGAGCAGGTCCTTGGTGTACTTTGTCTGGTGGACGAAAGTACCTTGTTTGTTTTGCTTGATTTGCAAACCAAGGAAAAAGGTGAGTTCACCCATCATCGACATTTCAAATTCCCTGCTCATGGTATCTGCAAACTCGGCAACCAAAGCATGAGAAGAGCCACCAAAGATGATATCATCCACATAAATCTGCACTAGGAGGAAATCTTTGCCATGCTTGAGAGTAAACAAAGTTTTATCAACAGAGCCCATCAAATACCCTCGCTCAAGCAGAAAAGACTTAAGTCTATCATACCATGCCCGAGGGGCCTGCTTGAGTCCATAAAGAGCCTTATGAAGTTTAAGGACTTTATGTGGGTACTTGGGGTTTTCAAAACCAGGGGGTTGTTTTACATAAACATCTTCACCTATGAAGCCATTAAGAAAAGCACTTTTGACATCCATTTGATAGAGTTTGAATCCCCGGGATGTCGCAAAGGTAAGCAAAATCCTAATGGCCTCAAGGCGAGCAACAGGTGCAAAAGTTTCAGTAAAATCAATCCCTTCTAGTTGAGAAAAGCCCTGAGCTACAAGTCTAGCCTTATTTCTAACAATTGTCCCATCCTCCCCTTGTTTATTTTTAAAAATCCATTTTGTTCCAATGAAATGAACATTTGGTGGAGGATCAACTAAAGTCCAGACTTGGTTTCTTTCAAAATTCTCAAGCTCTTCATGCATGGCATTGATCCAACTAGAATCAGAAAGTGCATGACTAACATCTAAAGGCTCGAAAGAAGCAACAAAAGCAGCATTAGTGAAATGGGCATGAGAGCGTGTTACCCTTTGATCAAGCTCACCAATGATCTGCTCGGGAGGGTGCATCCTTTGGACATGATGTGGAGCCTCGCGGCGGGATGCAGTCTCCCCCTCAACTTGTGCGTTGGAGTGGTCCAAGATGACCGATGTTGAGGTAGTTGCTTCGGGACCTCGTGCCGAAGTAGTAGAAGCGGGGTCAGCTTCGGGGGTTGACGTCGAGGGTAATAGGGGATCATCCTCGAATTCTCCGGGATCTTCGTCTTCGAATAAGGTCTGTTCCATGTCGTGTTCATTTGCCTGTTCAAAAGCAGAACTAACAGAGGGGGTTGATTCATCAAAAGTCACATCACATGACTCGATGACAGTGTTAGTTTCCAAATTATAAACACGATAAGAATGACCATGAGTAGTATAACCCAAAAAGATCCCGTCAGAAGATCGCGACTCAAATTTATCCAAGTTACCACATTTTAGGATAAAGCAGCGACAGCCAAAAACTCGAAGATGAGTAACCTTGGGTTGTCTCCCAAAACGCAGCTCATAAGATGTCAAGTTTAAAATTGAGCGTAAGAAGATTCGGTTTGAGATGTAACATGCAGTGTTCATGGCCTCAGCCCAGAATTTTCTAGGAGTCCTATGCTCATCGAGCATCGTCCTAGCCATCTCAACCAAAGTGCGGTTCTTTCTCTCAACAACACCATTCTATTGAGGAATCCGCGGAGCAGAGAATTGATGTTCTATGCCATGCTCCATGCAAAAGTCAACAAAGAGACTATTTTTGAACTCGGTGCCATTATCGCTTCGAATGAATTTTAATGCACCAGGGAGTTCAGTGAAAGTCTCAAAGCCAAGCTCCGAAAGTGTGAAAACACTTCATCCTTGCTGGCAAGAAAGAAGACCCAAGAGTAGCGAGAGAAATCGTCGACAACAACTAGAACATACCACTTGCCGCCTAAAGAACTAACCCGAGAAGGACCTACAGTGTCCATATGGAGAAGTTCTCCGGGCTGTTCAGTCATCACTGTGGTGACTGGCGAATGCGAAGCGGCAATCATTTTTCCATGTCGACAAGGAGCGCAAACTAAATTCTTCTCAAACTTGAGCTTGGGCAATCCTCGGATCAGACCTAGGGCGCTCAGACGAGCGAGCAACTCAAAGCTCATATGCCCTAGTCTCCTATGCCACTTCCAAAGCTCAGAAGTCGAATGTGCAACAAGACAATGAGAAGAACCAGATGACTCTGAAAAATCAGCTCCAAAAACTCTCCCAACTCTAAAGATCTTACACACCACAACGCCATCAGAATTGAGCACTTGCGAAGTATCGCGATGAAATCGCACTTCGAAGCCCTCATCAAGCAACTGAGATACAGACAGCAAATTGTATCCCAGGTTTTCAACCAAAGCAACATCTTTGAGAGTGAAGTTCGAGTTAATTCTTACCACACCTTTACCTTTCACTCTACTCCTTCGATTGTTTCCGAAGGTGATATGTTCCCTTTGTTTGGTTGTGGTGAGGCTGGAGAACCAATTTGCATCTCCGGTCATGTGGCGCGAACAACCGGAGTCCATGATCCATGTGCCCTCCAAGCCTCGACCTGTCGCCTACACATGATAAGAACGTCTCGATCACTCAGTGCTGGGGTGAGTGAAATAATGACGAGGCATCCAGCACTGAGTGACACGAGTAGTAGGCACAGAAAAAGTAGACGGTCTACGCACATAAAAGTCAGAATGATGCAAAGTGCGAGGTCTACCTACATGCAAAGAACGCAAAGCATGTCGAGGTCTCCTACTCTGACGAGGTACAAAGCTACTCGCCCGAGGTCTAACACCATATGGAACATGGTGAACACCTCGAGAAGCAAAACCTCTCCGAGAAGCACGAGGAGCCTCGAAAACAGGACGAGAGTAGAACTCAGACTCATGCATACCTAAGGATGGGTAATGCATGTCCTGATAGCTCATCGCCTGTGCACGTCGCTCATCCTTGATGCGACGGAAACAGAAACCAATCAAATGACCCGCCCGCTGACAATAAGAACAGTGAAACACTCTCCTGGGGGCACTCTCATGGGTCACAGGAGCAACTCTCACAGGCTCCTTGGGTTTCTTCTGAGTGGTTTTCTTGGGAGGATTTTTCTTGATGGGAGGAGTGGTTATCTTTGGTGGATGGGTAGGTTCTTTGGCTGATGGGGTGTCCAACAGAGCTCTCTCTTTCTCTAGGGTGGTGGGAGAGGTAAAAACAGTTTTGGTCTTACTATCTGAAGCTATCCTCTCAAAACCCAAACCTAGAGCTACCCCGGCTCTGTCAGCACACAACTTGGTCTTGGCCAAGAGTAAATCCATCCTACCCTTCCCCTCAGTGCATTTGTTCACCACAGAAAGAAGGTATTCATTTTCTGACATGAGGTTTTCAGCTCGCTCTCTAACAGTGCCTAGCTGGTCCTTAAGGGTAATGCAGGTGTCACAAACAGGTTGCACATCCTTAGAACTACCGGCCCTCTCCAATCTAGCCTCCAAATCATGAACATGCTTATCACGTAAATTAATGCTATCGCGTAATAAAGAGCAGTTCATGCAATCAATAACATCATGAGGTCTAGAATCCACCTCCAAAAGCTGCTTCTGTGCAGTCTCAAGCTCAGAAAGAGTTTGAGCATGAACAGAACGCAACTGAGCAAGCTCACTCATGACAACAGAACATGATTCACATTCAGCATCATCAAATTTAGACTTAAGCATGGCATATTCAGTAGAAACATTTTCTAGCCTAAGTCTAAGGTCTTTTCTTTCTCTAGCGGCTTGCACAAGCAATCTATCCTGACCTAGCACAACTTCATTCAGCTCATCTAATTTAATTAGAAGCTGGTCAGATGATAGGTTTACCTCAGATGAGTCAAGCTCATCGCCGCTGTGATCGCTGTCGGCCATGAAGCAAAGGCCGGTGAAGTCACGTCCCTTCTTGTCCTTCTTGTCCTCCTTCCTTGGGGACTCCTCCTCCTCAGAGCTCGACTCCTCAGTTGAGGAAGTGTCGATGTCGCTGAGAGCAGCAACAAAAGCTCTGGAAGCGGCCTTGGCTACTTTCTTAGCCATCTTGCCGCGCTTGCCCTTCACAAAGGGCTTCCTCTCCTTTTTGTGGAATTTGGGGCGGTCACTCTCTTCTCTCTTCTTGACCTTGGGGCAATTGGCCTTAATGTGAGAGGTGTCGCCACATTCATAGCAGCCACTAAAACCACTTCTCCTCTGATCCCGTCTCTCAAGATGAAAGCGGGTGAACCTCCGGGCAATGAGAGCAAGCTCGTCATCAGCTAGAGTATCCACCTGCTCCTTTGTGACGGAGACCAGGGAGGACAAAGCAAAACCATCTGCAAGAACACAAGTGCCTGATGTGCTTGGTTCTGCAGTGGTGCCACGGCTTGTGCTAGAAACCAATGCCAATGGCTGTGGCAAAGAGCTTCTGTGCACAACAAGAGATGCCTTAGCAATCTCTGTGGACTTCAGCTTGCTAAAGAGCTCATCACAGGTCAAAGTATCATAACCTGTGGACTCCTCAATGCTGGATATCTTTACTTCCCATATGCTACGGTCAAGAGCATAGAGAAGCTTGATAGCCCTATCATGATCACTGTAAGCAAGCGTCCCGTTGGATCGCAAGTTACTCACTATAGCATCAAAGCGCGAAAACATGGCATCTATAGATTCACCAGGTGCCTGCACAAACAGCTGGTACTGTTGATTGTAGGTGCTTTGGCGCCTGGCCTTAATCTGTGTAGAGCCCTCATGAAAAATAGTGAGCGTTGTCCAAATCTCCCTAGCAGTCCTAAGGTGCTGCACCCTATCAAACTCACTCCGACTCAACCCAATGAACAATATGTTCCTTGCCTTCGAGTTGGCATTGTACTGATCTTTTTCAGTTTGAGTGGTGCGAGTCTCAGGGATGGAGTATTGTGATTCCACAATCTCCCAAATTGCATTTCCTTGGCTTAACAAGTAAGCCTCCATGCGCACCTTCCAGTATGCGAAGTCTGTCCCATCGAACAGAGGAATTTTACTGCCTCTATCCATGTCGCCAAAAGATCACAAAACCGGTTAAGGTCAACTGGTGATCTTAACCTGCTCTGATACCAATTGTTGGACCGGAAACGGCGACCAGAGGGGGGGTGAATGGGAGCTTTTAAAAAATCGGGCTAAAAACTTAGCCTTCGGTTCTGTTCTGTCTTCTGTGGAACAGGATTCGAACACTACCTTCGAAGGTCTGGTTCGGAGGTACTTCGACACCTTCGAACACAGGCTTCGGAGGAGCAACAGTTCGAAGCCAAGAAGACTTCGCTCCACTAACAACCCTCGAAAACCAACTCTGCTAAGTCAGTGCAGGCTCCGCACACAGGGTGCTTCGAGCAGGCTTCGCACTTCACCCTTCGCAAGAGTGGACAGCCCTCTGAGGACTTCGACCAAGTACTTGGCGACAGCAACTGGTGCTGGGCTTCGTACGCGAAGGTCTACACGCACACAAAACGGACTAAGCTAAGGGCTTCGACACAGGAAGCAAAACAGGATACAACCAGGGCTTCGCTAGTAAGCAGCGAGGTCTTGCCTCGTGTTACACAGAGCGACAGCACACTGAAAAACACACTTCGCGAGAAAAACACCCTTCGCCAAGACAGGCTTCGGTGAACTAAAAACTAGCGAGGTATGCAATGCGAGCTCAAGCAAAAGCACAAAGATGCAGGGCTTCGCCGCTTGATCAAGGAACACAAAATATATTGAACTCTGGATGAAAACCAGCGAGGTATGTGTACAGGAGCTCAACAGTAAAATGCTCAAAGTGTTAAATGTTACCTACCGAGCCCCCATATTTATAGCCCACGGCTTCATCCAAAGGAATTGACTACACTACCCCTAGGGTTTACATTCATTTTGTCTCTACAGAACTAAGGGGTACAAAAGGTAGTCCACCTTTATTCTGGAGGCTTCTCTGTCAGCTGCAGAGGGGACAGTGTCAGCCTTTTTCAGAACAGACAGTGTCAGCCTTTACAGTGTTGACTTCTGGAACCTCCCTTCGCACCGGAGGGTGCGGTAGCTTCGGCGAGAAGCCTGCAGCCTGTTGGCCTTCGCTCCGCCGAAGAAGTCCTTCGATACAGTGACGGTTTTGAGCCGAAGCCGTCAAAGCCCCTTGGGTCTTCGCACCAACACCTCCGGAGTGGACCACCACGGCTTCGCAGCTACTCCCAGCTCGAACTCCGTTCGTCCGTGTACCGAAGCCATGCAGGCCGAAGCACCACAAGTCAACCTCACTCCGGAGCTAGCCTCGCTCCGAAGTCCTTCACACTCCGAAGCCCCACCTTCGGAGTACCACCCTTCGAAGTCCCTCCTTCGTCCAAGGCCTCCGCATGAAGCATTCCATGAGCACTTCGTCGCAGTGTCTCACTCCGAGCACACTCCTCGACGAGCCTCACCCGGACCATGCCTTCGATGCGCCTCGACTTCTGAGACCTTCGTCGGGTAACCTTCGAGTGTCCCCCTCCGGAGCACACTTCGAACACCTTGCCTCCGCAGAGGACTTGATCCACCAACTCCGAAGTCACTCCATTCGGAGTACCTTCGAAGTGCCTCGTGTCCGAGGACTTTGACTCGGAGCACCTTCAGCCGGAGCCACGCTCCGCACTCTCTGCCTTCACCTGGCACGCCTCGACCTGAGGACCGACCCGGACCACCTTTGCAGCCACCGTGACGGAGCTCCCCGCTCCCCTGGCATCAAGCCTCCCGCTTGACCCAGGTTCACCCGGCTCGAACCCTGTCCGTCGCCTCCGAAGTCCCTGCGCACCACAGACAAGCAGACAAGTGTATCCAGTACTCCGGAGACCTCTCCGGGTTAACAACCTCCGGTACACACTCCGGTGTACCACCCAAAGTACCGAAGCCTTCGGTACGAACCCAGTCATCGCGTACTGCCGGACCCCTCCGACAGCACACTCCGCTGCACAGCTGCAGCAAGCAAACACCTCCGAACACCCTTCGGAGAACCACCTCCGAAGCCCCTTCGGAGGTACCACCTCCGAAGCCCCTCCGGAGGTACCCTTCGAACAGAGGGTAAAATCCAGTCAATCACTCATCACAAAATACCGAAACCAACCCTTGGTTTCTCACGTTAGTATTATGTGAATGAGAGTCATGCCACTTATAGTATGGATGTTTCTTCAACTCATCGGTAGATGGAATGACTTGGCCTTTAGGCAACCTGAGAAGCTGGTTCTTTAAGAGAAAATCAAATATTTTATCACACTTGGTTATGTCAAATGAGTACTTGACCTCACTAGGCCGATTCTTTGTGGGAGACGGTCGTAACTCAGAGCAAGTGATAGGTTTACTCTTAGTGTTCCAAACCCATTCGGCCACGTACATGTCGGTCGAATCCTCCTCTTCTGATTCCTCCTCATTAGAGTGTTCCATGACGTGGATTTCAGCCCTAGGCTTGTTAAACGTCTTAATAAACTTTTTATCTTTGGCTCGGCCTTCCTGGACCAGAGCCTGCTGCAAGACTTGGCTAACCTCTAAGAAATTCTGGTTGTCTAGCCTTTCTTTAATCTCGGAACGTAACCCACTAAAATCTAGATCCACCAAATCCCTTTCTGAAATATTAAGGCTAAAACATCGGTTTCTAGTATCCCTAAAACGCTTGATATATTGAGAGACGTTCTCGTTAGATTTCTGCCTAACCGATGTCAAGTGTGAAAGCCTAAGTTCCGTCTCACCTGTGTAAAAGTAGTCATGGGATTTTTGTTCTAATTCATCCCACGTCTGAACGGAGTTCGGCGGGAGTGCTGAAAACCAAGTTAAAGCGGTGTCAGATAGCGAGAGAGAAAATAATCTAAGTTTTAGAGTGTCTGACCCGCTAGCTTCTCCACACTCTGCTAAAAATTGACTAACATGCTCTAGTGTGGTTTTGTTACCCTCACCGTCGAATTTAGTGAATTCAGGAACTCTATAGCCGCGAGGGTAGGGTATTGTATCGAAGTGATCGGGATATGGCTTCCGGTAAACCCTAGCCTGACCCCTAGGCATGAAACCGGCGCACTCCCTAAATAGTGCGCGGATTCGCTCCTCTTGGTCATCTTGGCCTGCTTCCTGCGCACGTCTCTCGTGCGGGGGCATGACACGTGGCGGGATATCGGTGTGTCGGCCATGGGCCTCTTCCCTATGCGCTAGCTGTGCGACGTGCTCGAGCCCAGACGCTTGTGCATGTGGCACGGTAGCGTGGGCGGGGCTGGCACCGGCGTAGGTGGTGGTGCGTGGTACCTAGTGCTAGCTTGGCCATAAACATAATGACTAGTCTCGGCCACGGGTGTTGAGGCCGGAGACGTGATGGTCTTGCCAGTGCTACCGTCAGTTCTGATGTACACATGATTTACTAGAGGTATACTAGCAATAGGGGCTGATGGTACGGCCTCAATAAAGCTGAACCTTCTAAGTGTCGCCTCTACTTGGGAGCTAACTTCCGAATCTAGACGGTTGGCTAGCGAAGCGCTAACGGCCTGATCTACCAATGCGGCTATTTTTTGCTCAATTTCTAAAGAAGATAAACGAGGCGATAAAGGTGTTACCTGGATCTGAGCAAGGTCGGGGGCAGTGATGTCGATCTTGATGAAGCCTGCACACGTCTTGACATATCCTCAAAGCGTCATGTCCTGGAGCGCCTTCATTTTGCCTCGATTTCTGCTCGGTCTTCTGCGGGAATGTATTCAAGAGTGGGCGTCATGATGTTGCGGCTATCGATGTCCACGCCTCCCATGATGTCCATCGGCGGTGTAGTCGTAGTATATGTACCGACGACCGATGTAGACGTACCTGTCATGTTGGCATAGCATTTCCCCAACGGAGTCGCCAAAAGTGTGTTGACACGACAACGTGCCCCCAGACTTGGGTCAGTTCGATGATCCAAAAGTGTGCGGATACTTAGGGACAAGCCTAAGCGTAACACAGCACTGACGTCGCGTTCCGACTACCCTTAGCCGTGGTAAGGGGTGTGGAGTCACTAGGTAATCAGATCACACAAAAATAATCCAATTAGCTGAAAGAAATATATTAAATAGAACAAATCAGGAACCAGACAGAGCCTGATAGTTCGAAGTATAGTGCGAAGGGTGTCGCCGAAGGGTACCTTCGGCGTCTGGTGTGAAGTATCCCGCCGAAGGGTACCTTCAGCGTTCGTACCGATTTGGCCGAAGATGAACTCCGAACGGATCTGGACATGACAATCACCTCCGAACAGTGGGGGTTCGGTGCGATGTCTCGATACAGTAAGATACAGAATAATGACTTAGGCGCAAAGCGCAAGCGTGACTTCGTCCAGAGCAGAGTACGAGCATGGCGAAGCCTGTCGTGACGAAGTTTGTTGGCGAAGCGTGTTGGCGTGTGGTCGAAGCAGGGATCTCGCCGAAGGGTGTTCTGACAACGTCTAAAACCAATCTCTCCAACTCCGAACACGTCCGGCGAAGCAGCTCCGAACGTGGAAACCTGCAACAGAGAAGATTCAAAGTACCAATTCGGCATGAGGACCAAATTCTACTAAGTGCACTCCCTAAACAGTGCACTGATCCGCTCCTCAATGTCATCCTGACCCGCTGCCTGCGCACGTCTCTCATGTGGGGGCACGACACGCGGTGGAATGTCAGCATGTCGGCCATGGGTCTCTTCCTCATGCGCTAGCTGCACAACGTGTTCGGGTCAATGAGCTTGTGCATGTGGTGCGGGCAGCGCGGGCAAAGCTGGCGCTGGTGTAAGTGGAAGTGGCGCATGGTGAGCAGTGCTGGCTTGGTTGTAAGCATAATGACTTGCCTCGGCCATGGATGTTGAGGCCGGAGACATAATGGTTTTTCCAGTTGTTGGGGGAATAGTTTTCCCTTGAATAGGGGCCAAATGACGTAAGCCTCCGACAGTAGTGGCTCGGAGCCCAACACTGTCGAAGCCTGTTCCTTCCTAAAGAAGCTGTTTCCAGGTCCAGGGTACCCTCCGGAGCGAAGCCCCTGGGCCTCGTCGAAGCCCTCTGGAGCGAGGTCCCTCGGAGCCCTCCGGAGCGAAGCCCTCAAGATTCCTTGAAGATTGCTAGAAGCTGTCTCTGGCTAACTTCAAAGCTAGTCTCCGGGCCTTGTCCGGAGTTAGTCTTCGAGCCTGTTTGGAGTTAACCTTTGAGCCCCCCTTCGGAGCTCCTCAGAGCTAGTCTTCGGACCCTGTCCGGCCAGTTCAAAGCCAAGTCTCCGAGACCTCAGTTCGGAGCCCAGTTCAGAGCCCCGTTCGGAGTATGCTTCGAATCCCCCTTCGGAGTGTACTTCGAAGCCTCCTTCGGAGCCTTCGCCAGAAGAGCTCCGGTCTCTACTCCGAACCCAAGAAATATCTACACCTCTCTACAGTGTAGAGGCCATACCGAGGGCCCCTCCGCCCCTGGTATGTCGCTTAGCTGGTCAAAGTGTGATGTCGTCTGACACGTCTGTAAAGCTATACAACACTTTTGTACTGTAGCTAGCTCCTTTTTCCTTTTACCCCCTATGAGCCTAGGGCTCATAGAGGGCATTTTGGTCTTTTCCTTAAGGCCTGCGTGCCTATAAAAGCAGGGCCAAGCCCTTGTAACAGGGTACCCTCTCCAGGGGCCATGAAACCCTGGAATTTAATACTCCATACCGAGGCATACCATGCCAAATCCACAACAAACTGGACGTCGGGCTATTATCCCCTAGGGGAGGCCCGAACCAGTATAAATCTTGTCTCCCTCTGATAGAACCCTTCGAGGTTCATTTTACACTCCGTATACACATATACAAAACCTGTGCTGTAGCTAACAAAATTGCTACAACAGTTGGCGCCGTCCGTGGGGAACTTAGTCCTAAAAGCTATGTTCTCTGCTACTGTCTGCAACTCGAAGTACGTGAGGGGGGAGCTTCGAAGCTTTCTTGCTTCGCGCACCCTTAGGCAAGGGGCTTCGGGTGCAGTTCGAAGGCCATCTTCGCCTTCCCCCACCCTTTAAATTTCGGAGCTTACCCTCCAGCAAGGGGCTCCGCTTCGTGTGTCGAAGGCCGTCGAAGCCCCAGGGGCTACGAGACAAGCTTTCATCCACTTTACGAGGTATGTGCACTATCCGAGGTACCACTTCGATGTACAATTTTGCAATTACTTTGATATAAAATGTTAGCCCGGCTTTGCCTTAAATTCGAAGCCCTGCTTCGCCTTAAATACAAACTTTTGCTCCATCTTATTGAAAACCGAAGCCACGCTTCGCCTTATTGAAAACCGAAGACATGCTTCGCCTTATCAAAAAAACTCGAAGCCTTGCTTCGCTTTACAAAATCCGGAGCATCCCTCCGAAGGCTACATAGCGCCTCCGGGCCCGTAGCAGTGGGCTTTGAGACTTCCGAGTGACGGCTCGGCAAGTCCGGGATTCCAGGCTCTGGCCTGATGCATCCCCGGGTCAAAGGTGGCCCAGGGTCATAGGTGACCCAGAGTCGAAGGTGGCTCAGAGTCGAAGGTGGCTCAACTATCCCAGGTTTGGTGAATCCACAGCAAATACCCTTTTCACTATAGGACCAAGCTCCAGAAGCCTTGCTTCGCTATCTAAACACGCACCGAAGCATCGCTTCGCGTGACGTGATCTAAGCTAAAAATTAAGCATGTCGAAGTCATGCTTCGCTTAAAAATCTGAGTGCGTTTCGTAGCCTTGCTCACGCACAACATCCAAATCCTAGCATGCCGAAGCATGCTTCGCTTAATTTGGCTACGCTGAAGCCTTGCTTCGCTCCAAATTAACGCGGTCGAAGCCCAAAAGAGGCCTTCGCTCAATACATTTCAAGCATCCGAAGCCGCCAAAAAGGCGCACCCCTTCGCATTTTATTGCCCGCACTAGCAACAGCTAAGTCCCTAGCTGCCACGAGCAAGGGGGGAAGCATCTATGCGAAGTATGCGAATGTAATACGCAGTACGAGCGTGACAAGCTAAAACGTTCGAAGTCATCAAACAATGCGAAGCATGCAGACGAAGTATGCAAATACAATGAACTCCATATTGAATGATAATTGAGAAGTATGTTACAATATGTTTCGAAAATGAACTACGAGTAGTCTGTATCTAAGCCTAAGAAAAATCGAGTGCGAGGCCCCATCCCTCGCTTGCCTTTCTTTCAGCCAGGGCCCCCTCGGCTGGACGAAGCCTCGTCGGAGCCTGCTCTCCCACGTCCGTTCGTCCAGGCTCCGAGGCCCACAGACTTCGTCTTCCACTTTGCAGGTCGCTCCAAGACTACGAGGCAGGCGGTGCCGTGTCGAAGGCAGAGAAATCTAAAGCTTCGTCGCCTGCTAAGACTGGTTGTGAAGGCAAAAATAAAGAACTCTGAAGGGACTCCGTATTCACAATGGCTAGCAGATCCTGAGCTACTTCAGGGATGGCTTCGCCGTTAGGTCCCCTCAGAAGCTTAAACCGAGGAGGGCCTTCTGACCTAGCTACTTCGAGGACTGCCCACAACTGTTGAAGTTCTTCAGAGTCCTCAAGCACTTCGAAGTCAACATTCGGAGGTTGAGCCTGGGCAGGTATAAGAAACCCCTGCATTCATATTAATAAGCTGAT
This sequence comes from Zizania palustris, assembly GCA_019279435.1. Taxonomy (NCBI): domain Eukaryota; kingdom Viridiplantae; phylum Streptophyta; class Magnoliopsida; order Poales; family Poaceae; genus Zizania; species Zizania palustris. Next base: position 36,853,367 of record JAAALK010000080.1, read on the forward strand.
AAGTTTTTACAAGCCTGCAGCTAAGTATTACAAGAAGCCTAAGGAGATCTACACCTTCGGAGGCGGAGGCATCGATGTCGAAGGCCGATTTGGCGAAGCAAGTGCTTTGGCTCGGCGAAGGCGGAGGGCCTTCTGAAGCTCGAGGACTGCTTCGCAGCCTTGGGCCTTCCAAGTCTCCTGAAGCCGCCGCCAGGCTCTGTGGATGTCTGTCAGAGGCGTCACCAAGTGTTGGCCCCCGAAGGCCACTAGGGTCACGTAGGTTGCTGCTTCAAGGTGGTTGCACCCCGCGTCGTGAAGCATTTGCAACACTCCTTGGCCCGTCACTCGGCCGGCCATCAAGGCGAACCCCTTCAGAGACTGCTCCGCCGACGAAGCCACCACCTTCAAGAATGCGGCGCGGTCCCTAATTGGATCCAGATCACCGAAGTCTGGAGCCCGACACTCGGTCCCTATTTGTTGTAGGACCTCGGTCAGGCTCAGAGTGGCTTCGTCGAGGTTGTCAACAACAAAGGTCTCAAGTGACTGAGCCCGTTGGCGGAGTTCGGAGTTCTCCTTCGCCTACCGGGCTTCGGCGTCCTTCGCGGCTTTAAGCTCCGCGTGGAGCCTATCCATCTCCAAGGCCAAGGCTTCCTTAGCCTTGCCAGCCTTGGCCTTCGCCGCCTCTGCCTCAGCCCTCGCCGTCTCGGCCTCGCCCCTCGCGCATCGGCTGAAGCTTCGGTCCACCTTCGCTTCTCGACCTCCACCAAGGCTTCGCGTCGGAGGGCCTCCTTCTCCTCTGCCAGGCGCATCATCCGCCTGTCTGCAGAAGTCGAAGCTGCTGCATTCAGTGCGAAGGCCTGAAAGAATTCAAGAAATTATAAGTGTTGATCGAAGACTAAAGTATAACTCGAAGGTTATGTAGGACTTCACTCACCTGCACAAGGGCTTCGTTCGCGTTAATGAAGAGTTCGATGGGGTTCGAGTGGCTGAGTTGAGCCACCAAGTCCCCTGCCTCCGCAGCTGCGCAGACCTCGCGGAAGCTGTTGATGGCCGCCTCACTCAAAGCCCTCTTCGGCTGAAGAGGCTGGACAATCTCCTCCGCCGCCACCGCCTGCGCAGGCTTCGTCATGGCCGGGCTTAGCTCCACCACCTCAACGTTCTCGTCGCTTTGAGGGTCCCCTTCGCCACGGCCGCTGCCTCCGTCTTCTTCAGACGAGGAGCTGTCGGACTCCGAGCTGCTGCTACTGCTGTTGCTGCAGCCGGAGGCCTCTGCTGGCTTCGCCGGGGTGGACCTCGTGCCGACGTCATCCTCTGCAGGCTTCGCTGTGATGGGCGTCGCACCGGCATCCTCCTCTGCAAAAAGTCTAAGTCAAAATCCACATATTGAAGAGAAGAATGTTCGAAGTAGTTACCTTCATCAGAGATTTCTTCGAAGGTAGAGGGGTCAACAAGTGCCCCCCAATCCTTCTCAATAGCTGGAGAAGGCACGGCGGCCTTCGCGCTCGAAGTAGTCGCTGTCGAAGCCCCCTTCGCTACCTTCTTGGTAGCCGAAGCACTTGTTGGCTCCGCCGCTGCCTCCTCCAGAGCAGGAGCTTCGGTCGCGTGCTCCTCCAGCCTAGCCCTCGAAGTTTCGGGCTCATCGTCATCTCCTCTCTTCCTCTTGGCTCCGGCCGTCGAAGCTGCGAGGTGGGAGAAGTCCGGCAGGGTAGGGACCTCTTCGTAGCCGAGCAGGGTCCATACCCCGTTCCAGTGCTCCCAGGACCCCACCGAAGCTAGCCACTGGGCTTGATCCTCTGGTGTCGGAGTCCCAACAACATGCTCCGCCGCCGTGATGGCCTCCTCCGGAGTCCTCACTTCAAGATGAGCTTCATAAAAATTCAAGTCAGAGTGAAGTTTGGCGAAGTATGAAAGTGGAAAGATTTCGAAGTCTTACAGAAGCGTTCGAAGGCCAACTCTCTTAGTCCCCCTTGGCCCAAAGCTTGGAAGAGCCCCTCCGACCAAGAGTGCGTTAGAGGGCTGAGCTGGAGGGTGATGAACTCCTCCGCGAGGTCCCTCATGCTCATCTTCGCGGCAACCCTCCGAAGGAGCGAGATCCTCGAGCGAAGGGTGTCCGGGCTGGTCTTCACCACCCCTTCGCGCCGATATGAGATAAGGGCGTTGGTACTCCGAAGGGGAGAGTTTTCGCGCCGACGGAGGCATAGAACCACTCTTGATCCCACTTCGAGTACCATTTGCTGTTAACAGCCCTCGCCGAGAAGGCATCTTGGAACTCCCTCCGGAGCTGGAAGTTTGCGCTGCCGAAGGCCAAAGCCCTCTTGACATGGTCTAAGCGGCCCTCGCAACCCTCGGCCCTCATGGCCCATTCGAAGACAGCAAGCCTCGCCACGGCGTTGGGCGAAAGCTGAGGGAGCTCGAGGTTGTAGGCCTTGAGGACTTCACTCAGCATCCCCACTGCTGGCAGCCCGAGGCCGGTTTAAAAGAAAGCTTCAAACACGACCACTTCGTTAGCCCGAGGCCTCGGCACGGCCTCCGACTTCTCCGGGACCCTGAGCTGGATCTTCACGGCAATCCTCCCTTCGTAGGCCCTCGGACGGACTCCTCCGTGGAGATCGAAGCCCTCATCTCCAGCGTCTGCTCGAATTTGTCGGACGGCATCCAAAGGTCCCTCGGCCCCAGCTGCCTCGGTGCGGGCTTCGCTGCCGCAGCCGCCGCTACCTGCAGTTGGGCGGAGCTAGAGCTAGGGCCCAAGGCCAAGGCCCTTCGAAGCTGCCTTCTTTGGAATTTTTGTGGGACTTCGGCGCGAGGGGCTAAAGCTAGCGAGGGGTGCTTCGCCCGAAGCCAAGGAGGAGAAGAGAGCGAAGGATGCAGGCGCTGAGAAGAAAGCAAATGAGAGCGTGCCGAAGCCGCACGCGGTAAACCCCTATTATAGGCGGTAAGAATTCCGACGGTCGTGGGCCGAAACCCACTGTTGGTGGGCCTCCAGCGAAGGCGAGCGGCCCAGCGCAGGGTAATGGTAAATTTTCTAGCCGTTGCGGAGCCGTTTGATCTCCCCGAGGTCATTCTGCAACTGGCGCAGGCAGTTATTACCTGCGGATTTCAAAGTCACCTTTGGTCCAAGCTCCAAGGCATGTTTTCTCTGAAGTTGTAATTTTTGGGTCATTTGTCTCAAGGGCACGCACACCCCTTCGTCCGAAGGCCTGCACGCGAGGGGCTACTGTTGGGGGAATAGTTTTCCCTTGAATAGGGGCCAAATGACGTCAGCCTCCGACAGTAGCGGCCCGGAGCCCAACACCGTCGAAGCCTGTTCCTTCCTGAAGAAGTTGTTTCCAGGTCCAAGGTACCCTCGGAGCGAAGCCCCCGGGCCCGTCGAAGCCCTCTGGAGAGGTCCCTCGGAGCCCTCCGGAGCGAAGCCCTCAAGATTCCTTGAAGATTGCTAGAAGCTGTCTCTGGCTAACTTCGAAGCTAG